>JBBPUI010000149.1:0-33933 GCA_038094615.1 Heimioporus aff. retisporus | reverse complement strand
CAAGGTAGGGCAAGAGCCAGGCAGAATATTCCTGAGAGAACACATTCCAGCTAAACGACTGCTGACTCGGTCTACAGTAGATGGTACAGCCATAATACGAAATTGCAGTCGCTTCCTCCACAGAAGCAATAGGGGACCCATTGCTCGTGGAAAGGATAGAAAGCGCGGTCGCGCTCGAAATGTTCAACATGCAATTAGTTGAGCTTGCACAGTTGGTTACCTCTGTAAAACACTGCGAGAAGTTGGCCGCGTTTGATTGGGATGCATATGATGCAAGAACGAAGAAGAGGTGTACTTAGGCATATTAATCAGATAAATGTAACGTAGGCGGAAGAGACTTACCTTGCCACCACGGTTTCATGTGAGATAGAGAGGGTGTGGTAGCGCGAAACCGAGCTGCTGAGTGTCGGTTATTTCACTGTGGTCGCAGCCCCGCGGAATTCCCTTCCAGAGGCTGTGTTTAGGACGTCCAGTGAAGGGATTCTCGCACAGCCCATTATGAAAATTTTGCTAAGGAATCGCTTGAGCGATGGATGCCATCACTCATGTAACAGGTACGGCGGCGATTCGAAAGGGCGGTGTGCATGCCCCATTTGCCTTAGCCGTGAGTCAGGATGCTGGAGCGAATTCTGACAGCTACACCTGTGGGCAATACCATCAAAAATCAGAAGGAGCGCAGCAAGTATGACCCCCTGAGGGAGAGCATGAAGCCCCAAGCTTCAAGAGTGAGGGGGAAAAAAACCACTCACAAGTTTAAACCATTACGTGGGACTTCGCACATGGCAGTTTGCGTAGTGAAGGACTGGGAAACATGATTACTTTGTTCAGCCTATCCGCATCATATCGGTTGCCACAGAGCGAGGGTTGCTTGTTGACGGACTCGGCAATCCGAATTGGGTAGGAAAGTGACAGCGCATTAACGACGGAATCAATATTGCTGCATGGGGTGGGGAGGCATGGAAAATTAAAGTATATATGTACTTGTAAGATCAAGACGGGGCGAAATCATACCGTTATACATGCCGCAAATTAAACCATGGGAACAGTCGCGAAGCAGGTGGTCATGGCCTACAAGTGCTACTTTCGAAATGACAATTGTGAGCTACCCTGCGCAGTCGACCTTGTTACATTTGCAGCAAGTAGCACGAGCTGCGGTACAGTCAGGATGTGTACAGTTAAGCGGTTAATATGTGTCTCGCCTCGGTGGGCTTAGGTGGTTCGACTATACTGGGCGAGAGAAAACTGATGCCGATTATATTAGCTAATAACATACCAGTCCATTTGCGCATAGTCCAATAAACAACATTACAGTAAAACATCCATATGTGTACAGTCAACTCAGACAGGTAGCGAGTCTCGTATGAGGTACATGCTCCCGATGAAGAATGCAGAACATGACAGTGAGAGTGCCAGTGCACCTACCCAAGCTTTCCACGCCAAATCTATGTCGCTTTGGACTGGGTTGACGACGTTGAACGCATCGGCACCCCAGGAGAGGACACTCGAATTGCAATAACAAGTATCATAAACCCCTGCATACTGGAACACCGAGTTAGCGATGAGACCGATCGCGTTGAAAATGGCGACCAGTTTTCCTATCCACCTCAGCCAGTCCGCAAGCCGCGAGAGAGTTCGGGCGTGCACCCACCCCGTGTGAAGGTGTTTGGTTGTGAAGATACTTGCTGGTTCGGTGTCGAGTGATGCAACTTCCGCTGCTGCATCATCATCGGGAGCGTGCATTGGTATGGCGGTATGGTTTACTGCTGCTGCAAGTCCAACGTCATCATCTGTGGGATTGGCCGTAGGGCAAAAAACTTCAAGTTGCTCTGCCCTTTCCAAATCGAAGGGAGGTATATCGTCGGCTAGATGATGTGCATAGTACCCAAGCAAGCTAGATGAAACGAGCAATAACCATACTGCGGTAGATAGCGTCCCGTACACCAAGTATGCGAGGGAACGGCAACCAAGTCCCTGTAAGGCGTGACATTGTTAGCTACAAAGTCTTAAAATCTTCGCCAGGAAAGTACTACTCACGATGGTAGGCGTGAACCAAACTACGAGAAAGGCTGCGCCTGTTGTGCCCCATTGCAACTGCAGCGACATCAGGGACGCCACGATCATGTTGAAAAATAAGCCGCGAGGCCAAAGAATGTTTGCGCTTTGACTCTCAGGACGACAATAACGAATAATTTGATCGCGAGTTCCTAACCGGCTTTCCCGGGGAACATCATCACGTATATTTCTGTGGATATGCTTGTTGTCTACACCTATACGATGGTTCGTCTTCCGCCAGGCGATGCGATAGTATAGGGACGCAAGGTACACAGTGCGAGCCCACGAAAATACCCTTGCATAGTTGAAAATGGGAGGTGTTAACAACTCGTCGGGCGAAGTAACGTTTCCGTCTCGCGACATCCAATCGGGACTGGGGCTGATGGTCAGACCGAAATTGGACGTGACATGGGTAGGAGCCGCCGCCGGGTCACAGGAATCTACCACAAATACCTGTCTGTTCGCCTTGTCGTACGCAGTGTGGACGCGATCATAGTCGCATTTAGGGGAAAGTATCAACCAACCGGCAACAATCGGTAGGAGCCAGAGCCACCCAGAACCAGTTCCCTGTCCATTGGAATCGATATTTTGGGCCACGTTGGACATGGAATCAGCCACAGTGAAAAGATATGCGATGAAGACCCATGTGATTGATGCCGCAGACGCGATTGACCACGTGTGAGTGTAGTCGAGATCCTCTGCAAATGCGGTCCACCATTGATCATTGTCCGGGTGAACAACAAGGGACTCGAATCGAGCAGATTCCCCAGGGTGGACCCGTAAAGGTACCTGTTGAAGACTGCTTAAAACCTGCACCACAGATTGACGGACCACTGGGCTTGGGTAGTCGATACCCGAGAATAAATGGTCGTTGACCCATCTTGCATTTAAAAAAGTCATATATAACGAGTAACCTGCAAGGGTAGGAGAACCAAGTGTCAAGATCGCAGACATAAGATTATCCATCCTTCGTTGAGCACCAAACGGAAGCTGCGACAGTAGGGCAAGATAGGGCAAGAGCCAGGCGGAATATTCCTGTGAGAAGACACTCCAACTAAATGGCTGCTGGCCACTTCCGCAGTACTCGGCACAGGCAGTGTACGAAAGCGCAGTAGCCACGTCCACCGAGGCGGCAAATGACCCATTGCTGGTAAGGAGCAGGGAAAGGGCAGTTGTGTTAGAGATATTCATGGCACAACCAGTTGAGTTTGCGCAGCTAGTCAAATCTGAAAAACATTGCGCGAAGTTGACGGCACCCGCATGAACAGGGTATAACGAAAGAATGATAAAGAAGATGTGTGCTTTAAAACTCAGATGAGACACAAAGTGAAATCTGAAAATTTAAGAAAGACCAAACACACCTTGCCATGCGGACGAATACATGCCAGCCGAGGGGGAAGGTAACACAAGCGTAACGATATTTCTGAAGTATCCACGTTTGTTCCTATAATCGCTTTTGTAGCGACGGATGGCGGCGAACACACAGCAGTTACCTAAGCCTCAGCCTAGGTGCTACACTAGTGTGCCTGTCCCCAATGGGTCCGATGGCAAGAGCAGTGTTCTCGCGAGCAGCTTTCATCACCAGGATTACACGATGGAAGTGAGAGTCATAAGGGCAGTTGCCAATAACCACAGAACACGGTCTGGAAACTTGATGACGATAACCATTCCGCCGGCGTCGTAATAATGACGCGGCTTGTATCGCTCCTGTCATATGAAATTCTGTCCTGACCAGCTATCATGGCTTATAAACACCAAGAGGAACTCACCTGGAGAAAACAATCATTCCCGCCACCAGTTAAATCGAAGTGGGTTTGAGATTGGAAGTAGATGTCAAATTTCTTGGGAAGTGAATTTGTTAAACGCCATTCTAGTGGGATCGAAGTTTTTAAACGAAATAGAACCTCTTGGGGATAAGTTCTCGTGACGAGTCGTGACAACAATAATCTCGCGACCTGGATGATATGTGGGCCTCGGAAGGAGAGTTTTGTTTACAATTGTTTTCCTTAATCCAATAATTTTTCTCACTATGAACCTGAACTGCGTCACTACGGTAGTGGGCATGGCGATAAACAAAAGTAATTCGTCTACGTCTGTGTTGCTCTTAACTCATTCCCTAACATTTACTGGTGTATCACCATACAGCGCCGCCATCAATTGTGGCGGGTACCGATCACCCGCTACATCAGCCTCCTCAGCAGCGGTTCGCACTCTTTGAACCGCCTCAGGCGAAAGAGTGACGTGCGCAGCCCCCAAATTCTCTTCGAGGTACTGTCCATGAGTGTTCAGTTGAGGAAATTAAACCAACATTTAGCTTCAAACGCACTTTGATCTTTCTAGTCCCAGGGATGGGGATGACATCCACTCCCTGTGCCAAAAGCCACGCGAGCGACACTTGACCCGGAGTCGCATTGCACTCTTTACCAATTTTCTGAAGCTCATCTACAAGCCTTAAGATCTTGGGGAAGTTTTCCCTTGAGAATCTGTACAGAAACACTCCTGAGCAAGTTGACTCCTAACCAATCCAGGACAGAGCTGACCTTGGGACGTTCCGTCTAAAATCATCTTTATCAAAGTCCTCCGGAGATTTCTGTGAATGGATTACAGTAAGTTCATTAAATCACGTGTGAATTAGTATGAATGCTGCCACAGCACAGGCGACACGATACTCACGTATCTACCAGTCAACAAACCTCTTCCAAGCGGCGAGTAAGCAATTATCTTGATACCCAACTCCCGGGCACTACCCAGTACATTATTTTTCTCGAGTTCAAGCTCGAATGGCGAATATTCGAGTTGAACTGTGGCAATCGGATGAACAGCGTTTGCGCGGCGCAATGTGTTGGCGCTACATTCTGAGAGACCAAGGTATTTCACTTTTCCCTGTCTGCATGGACATGAAATTATTTCCATCACCTGACAGACATTACGCACTGGACGAGCTTAGCCATTGCGCCAACTGTCACCTGCGCTCAGCGAATCAGTGTCTGCACTGCGTTAAGCGGTACGTGTACTGATACTTACTTCTATAGGTATCGTGGGGTCGGGGCTAACGTTGGCGTCACCCTGTTGCATTACACTGTCGCACACATGACCTACTCACCGATGAAGATAATAAAGATCTACGCTGGACACTCCCAAACGCTCCAAGGATAGGTTGATCGATTTCTCCACATTCTCGGGAGATCCATCTACCCCGCGTTCGGTTCTCACGATACCGAACTTAGTAGCGAGGAAGATCTGGTCACGTTTACCAGTTTTTTTGAACCTGTGAAGCGAATCCAGTCGGTAAACTGGATCAAGTGGCATACGTCAGATGGTACACTCACCATTTTCCGATAAGCTCTTCGCTGTCGCCGTAGATATTGGCGGTGTCCCAGAAGGTGCAGCCGCTCTCAAAAGCCGCGTCAAGCACCTATTCAGTACATTGTCGTGATGAGTGGATGGGCGGGGGGCCACTTCGAAGTTACGATCGTCGATACTAACCTTCAGCCTTTCTTCATCTGGGTCTGTGTCTCCATAATAGGCCGAAATTCCCATCGCGCCAAAGCCGATGGCAGAAACGAGAGCGTCTTTACCGATTTTACGAGTGGGGTACGCCATCGTGCGCAGAGATGAACCGTGTATCTACTCCTGTGATGCCCCCTTAAATATCTTCGATAGCCGATCGTGACGCATATAACTTTATACATTATTGATTTCGCTTCATTTGTCATGCAAGTACTATTATAAGGCTTTGGATAAGTCATGCTCTCCTGCAGAGTGACTCGATTCTCCTTGATCCGGTAGGTGCTGCAAAGAAGATCGAATGGTTTACTCCATACGGATGTGAGTTTGTCATGTCCGACTGCCGCACTGGGGAAGTGTCTGCGCGACAAATGCTGAATGAGCAATTAGTTGACTGAGACATACTCCAAAGAAGCCTTGAAAGGGTTCACAAGACAATCTTAGTTGGCCCACATTATGATGCATCAGACCGCCGGCGACCCATCAATGAGTAATCTTGCATCATGGCACGCATGGCACCACCGGCCACAAGGTGACGTGTACAGTCCCAAAATATTATTTTCGAAATGGAAGTATGGAATTCATGACCATCATGGGGCTCCTTCGAGAGTTGAAGGTCGAGCTTCGTCCTTGGCAGCTTTGACACAGACTCTGTATATGAAGTTCACTTGCGGTTTAGAGTTGTAAACAGTATGTGCTCGGGGATGATGCATGATGGTCATGTGGATGTATAGCAAGCTAGTAAGAGTCTGTGTATTTTTGATGGACATCGTGGTGAGTGGATTATGTAAGCAATCGGCCAAAGTGGTGACCGGGGTCGTCTTGACACCCTCCGTCCTTGCCAAGTGTGCGCTCACGAGCACGGGTTTTACCAGTTACGGGAAGTGTTCGCTTCTGGCGTCCGCTCGCCGCTTCCTAAAAAGTTGGATTACGAGACTACCATATAATATATGTATGGCTCGGCCGTGGTCGTCATCCTTAAACGCTCTGCCGAAGAGGTGCCAAGTTCAATTACCGAAGGAGCACGACGGTCATGAATTCCATTGGAATGTTTCTCTGACTGGATGTTGCAAATGAAAGGATCCTGCCTCCAGCCGCCAAGCCTATTAGGGCCAGAAATCCTTGATTTGGCAGTACTATCTATGCACAATATTGAATTGTTCTAGTCGGGGATTATAAGATGGTCGATTGAGCTAGGAGCCTATCATAATATCTAAATAAGATAGGGAATACAACTCGGGAAGTAACGCTACAGATATAATTAGACGGTATTATCCAATAAATAAATGTTGTTAAGCGAGGGGAGTAGAATGTACTGGAAAATTGTCCCAGATCAAGTGAGATCTAAACGCTCTCCGGAGTCGGTGGAGTTACATCGTCGGTATCACCAGTCTCAGAAGGATCGCTCTCCACAGTTTCCATGAGCAGATACCAACGTCGACCGAGATCCGTAGCCGGACTCTCGGGGTCCGCATCCTCTGTAGGTTCGGTCTCTGCGGCTTCGAGGAGAACGTACCAACGTTTATCAAGATCCTCATCGTTCGCTATAACATGCTGCCTCAGTAACACGCTTTTATATCTCCAGGAGATTTAACTCACTCGTGTCGTGTGCAACCCCATCGCCTGGTACCCTCTTCAGTATGTTGTCGCTCGCTAAATAGACTGCTTAATAGAGAAGAAATTTTGTGTTCCTACGGGTGACTTACAAGTCTCAATCCCCAAGCTACCTGCGCCCTCACCATCATCGCGTCTAGATAGTGAGAAATCACGATTGATCGCTGAAGTCGGACGGACCCAATGTTCAGTGTTGCGAAACGAGATGTGAGTGTACAACTCACCGGCACCCTGGGCCAACGATGTCCATGTCAAGAGAACGACGAGTGCGGTCAAAAAGAAGTGTGAAGAGGCCGAGCTAAACTGAAGCTGCATGGTTGTGATTGAAGGAGATGACTTGATATTAGATTATAACAGTGATGTATAGAGCCTGGAGACAGATGGTGCAACAGAGAGACTGTGCAATTTGAGTGGTTAATGTTGATGATGGGGTCTGTCCCAAGGTTTATATCCTTGGCCCGCGCATCGGTTTGCTTTGCTGTAACAATGAATCATTTCTGGTGCCTCTCCGACATCGCCGTGAAATCCCAGGAGGCACCATGCCTAGTTGAGCGAGCACCGCAAGGGTGAGCTCCATCTTGGCATCCCGAGCTTCCACAGGATTACGGTCATCACCAATCAAGGCACTTTCTGTTCGTTGTTGTTTTGCGAATGTTTGGTTGCCATACAAGTGCATCGGATATGTTCTATGACGTTTTACCAATCACTACGAGGTACAACCGGGTAACTGGAATGAGACAAACCCAAGTTGAAACTTGAGATAATCGAGAGCTTGACCGACTCCGAGGATGAGCGCAAATGAAAGACTTGAAAAGTGCCCTTACGGATACACCCAGGTTCAATATTTGACAGGTACCAAGTAGACATCCGAGCCCATCCGAGGAAACCGCTATTCGGCTGTGGGTCTGTTCGTCCGTGACACCGCCACGCTGTTTCTCACGCCTAGGCTAATCCGTAGTTACAACCAATGCATGCACACGAGTCCTAGTCATCAATGACGAATTGACCCCTGACTACGTCGTAGTGGACCCCATTTGTCACAGGAGTTTTTAATCACAGTAATAAGCATGAATGTGTTTAGCCTATACTCACTACGTCACCCTGAAGTGCAAGATGACTCCGCATAGGTCACGGCATATAATACCCCTATCTTTTTGGGCGCTCTCTCAAGTTTAGTACAGATTTCATTTGTGTGAAATGTACCATCAAAAATGATCATATTCCGGTCTAATCCAACCATTTGATAGTTATTCAATAATAGGTTGCCATTTGTGTCTGATAAATAGAAAGTTCACGAAGATGCGTCAGTTTTCATTGCCAAACGTAGCTTTTTCCTTTTCACACACAAATCTCAGATGCCATGGCGGCCCGCAGTGCCCTACATTGCGGCGCCATCAGTGCTCCATCACTGGCATGTCCACAGCTTCAGGCAGATCAAAAGTAACGGAAAGTCGGTCCCGGGTTACCCTCCACGGTCGCGGACGCACGACGATGCCGTGTAGTGTAGATGTTATGAACTTGTCCAAGTGACGACTGACGTCGGATCAGTCAGTGAGATATCAAAAGACTGTTGTGCTGAGAAGGGAAAATACCCAAAAATAGCCCTTTACGATCATGCGGCCGCAGAGAGGACTGTGGACATTGAAGTACCTGAGCAGGTTGGGAACAGGTCGAAAAGGTTCTCCCAGTTCGACGATGCAGGTAACAGCATTGTTACTATCCCCGCCACCACCTTCAAGTTCAAGTTCTGCTGTCAGCACCACTGCCACATAGACGAGGCTAGGTGAGGGACCGAATATAGGTACTTCCCATATCAGGTGCCACCTCGGAACCACGCGTCATTGCCGCGGCAGTACACATAAACAAATATCCCATGAAGGCGCTGTGGCAAATGGCAGGGTACTTGAGCTTAGAAGTCCCAGTTATTCTTGGCGAGCGCGCTGTGACACTCCACAGATAAAGCGGATGAATCGTGGAAATGGACGAAATGGTTTGGAACTGTTGGCAACTTGGTACATAGATCTAATGTAGTCAATACCCCGCTCTCGTTTCCACGCATATTTGATGATTGATTCTAAGTGCACCCCGACCGTTGCTGAGTAGTTCTAGAACTTGATTAAGTCGTAGAGTGCTTCAGTGTAGCCAGTAAGGAAACAGTTTGATGCGAAGCGGCCGGGATGGTCCACCGGAATTATTAGTTTGATGGGGCTTGTGATTCTCAGAGAGTGAATTAATAGTTCTTGCGAGATGTCATACCAATCGAATAAGCTTAAGTGAGCTTGCAAGTAATGTAGCAGCAAAAGTACCAGCAAAAATAACAGCAATCACTACGGGAGCAATGGAAAATCGTACAGATATAGTTTGTCTCAGAGTGAAAACTTGAAAATGCGTAAAAATTATGCGAGTTGGATGGATGCCTCCACGCGGAAATGAGCGTACACTGTCCTCAGAATCGATCCCGATAAGATTATACCTACCACTGTCAGGACCCCTTGAGATCACGTTTCGAGTCTACCATTGCTTCAGGCATGACTGTAAGTCCTAACCCCCACTCACTCCAAACACCACTCACGTGTAGAAGTTTCGTATATCACATACCAGTTATCTACTGGTGGATCTACTCTCCGAGAAGGGTGGCCTATTTTTGCTTGCTCTAGAATTCAGATCCACGTGAGATGTAAATCGAAAGAAATCGAAAACGCCGGCCTACCGCTTGGTTCAGCCTCAGTTGAAACTATGTATTTAGAGTCAATATTCCGCTTTGGGTGGCCTTGTTCTATTTCTATTGGATCCAGTAGAGAGTTTCAGCCACGTTGACTCGGTGCTCGATGATAATACTGACGTTCAAATAGTCCAATTCCCATATAGACTGTGTCACGCACAGGCTCGTCGAACCGCCTCGAAAGACCATCTTCAGCTGAAACTCGTTACCACCAGCACGAACTCTCGCTGTCGACCGTGGTCGACTTACCAACGACAACCGTACCAGTGCCAGCTGTTTCGGAGTTGCCATCAATTGCTGTCTTTTGCGTTCAGCATGGGAGAAACGTAAGTCCACTTCCGACTCACCGGCGCTTTGTGCCACATCAGTCCATGGCAGGAGGATGATGGTTGCAACGAAGAACAGCGTTGCGAGAATAGAGCCCAACTGGAATTGCATGGCGACGGGATTTCCAAGCAAAAAGAAAATACCACGAAGCGGATCCGTAAATCTAATAGTTTGGATCTGACTTTTGACCCCTGTTTAAATATCGAAATCTAGACACAGATGTGATTTTGGTCAGCGGCTTTGGGCATCATTATGTGTGGACCGAGTCGGGTAAGGCATACATGCCGCAGACCCTGCTCAGGAGCGCGAAGCTGCGTGCGTACGGCATTCGAAGTGGGTCAGCGCCTTCAGAGGGACTCGTGGACGCATCATGCATTGCGTGCGACAGTTGATATCCGGAATTTCATCTTGGCAACCCGAAAGTGGTCACCGCGACCGTGGGAAAGTGTAGTGAGCCCGCTATCATTGAAGCTGTGAGGTACGTTACTACCTACACGGTGCATGTTGCAATCTATGCCCGTCGGGAGCCTCAAATCGGTGAGGGTCAAACACTATGACAGGATTACTGAAACATCACACATTTAATTACTGGCTTGGGCGGCGGGGAAGCATCGCGCTGGGCTGCACGCGATCGGGCCAAGTGAACATGCACACGGTGTACATCGTGACATTGCCAGTGCATGAATATGGATGTAGTGGGCCATTTCATTTTTGCCATTATGATTCACCCATGCGGCAAGTGGCATCCCCGCCCAAAAATTACGACACGTATCACTTCACAAGACCCTTCGAGTTCCGAGGCGAATCTTTGTAGATTTCGCATCGGCACTTGACCGGCAGCGCTCATCGGGAGACTCTACCGCCGCCACTGCATTGCAGGAGCGTTCGTTTGGGTGATCCATAATGCCACACGAAACCTTCGAAAACGGTGTTTGTCATTACGTCAAGGAGGATCAACCAGGTGAGCATGCATCCCGTCTTGCACCTCAGTACATAACGGCTTTCACACACCGTACACTCACGCAACACTGGCAGGTAACCGTGCGTCCGTGTGAAGAGAGCGAGGTTCTCGAGTTCTCCGCCTGTTGATGGACAAGGCAGTGCATGTCCCAAAATACGACAATACGCCCCACTGCCTCATTTAAGGTGATATATGATGGGTTCGATATATACTAATTAGAGAACGGAAATAGCTATCGGGACAGTTGTAGAAGCATGGATCAACACGTCAATGAGAGTTCTCCGAGTCATTGAACGGGGTTTATCCAAGGCTCGGTGAGCAACGAGCTCGTAAGGGGTACGTCGATTCACCCACGCTGGCACCCTCTTTTCCTGTTGCCGAAAGAATAGACACTGGTCCTTGGAGCAGAAATGTGAAAAGAATTCTTCCAGCCTTCAGGTACATGTAAACTCGGAGGGCCCATAAATGGTGACTGTTGCAGGGGCGGGTCTCCACCTGTGTCTACTCGCTTTGAACTACCCAGAATCCTGTGATCATTTTCATTTAATCTCACGCATTTGTCAACACAGGGCGGCGTACCTTGCCGCCGCGGCGAGCGTATGAGTCGAAACTCCATAATGCAAGGCTCCGATGTACAACCCAGGGAGATCTCCAGGTTCTGAATAGACCCTGCATCGCATTGAAAGGAGGAAGACAGCGTGGGCTGCAGTGCATCAAGAGTAATGTTACCGAGGCACTCTTTCCGCAAAGGCAGCGACGTTGGAAGTGCAGACGGAGTGAGTACCGCCTTGCTCTCTGACTCTTCTAATCGCCACAAAGTAAGGTAAGGACTATCTCCAATATGCCCATATACTCGTGGACTGTGCCCTTGCTTTTTCCGCGTTGAAGGCGAAAACTCTACTTTAACGGCACAGCGCTCGAGGCCGTAGTCACGAGCACGATGTTGTAGAATGACAGTACGCTGTACAAAGCATACAGACACATGTGAGTGGATAGATCTCGTACAGTGGTCGGTAGGTATTCTCACCTCCGAGTCCAGTCGTACTACTGAACTATTGCTCAGTGCGTGGTGCACTTCGGCACCTTCTGTCGATCCGATGAAATCGGGATAATGGGTGGAAGAAAGTGGCCATGACGGTGAAGACTCGTTTCGCAGAAGGCTCTCCAATCCAGTATACGGGCGAGCAACGGAGGCTTCTAGATACTCGGTATATGGATCTTGTGCACGAAACTGAATGATAAGAAGATTCCGCATGGAAATTGCTACGGATAGCACGGCGAATGTTGTCAACCAGAATGAGGGATCAAGAAAAATGCGTTTGTGTTTTTTGAATGTTCCTACATTGGGGGCTTCTTTCTCGCTTGGCGAGTCCAGTAATGTCTCTTCGTCCGGCGCAGGAACCGGAACGTAGGAACGCGCCCCAGATTTCTGAGAGGAACCGAACGGGATCGATAGAAAGGTCATCGACTGTTAGTTTGCGACTGGACGATGGTTAGAGTAAAGAGTATGACGAGAAAAGGTAACAAGTGTCGAATGGTAAGGGTATCATATACCCGTCCTTTCCCGAAGAGGATCACAGCTTAAATTATGACAAAGTATCCCGGTGCTTCTGCTGTGCTGTGTGGCTGAGACACAGATCAGATTCACATCAATGCCGTTCGGTCTTCCAAAATCTAATGCACAGGTCAAACATCTCCGTGTCCAAATCGAGCTATAAGCATGCGTCACTCACAAATGCAGATAAACAAACCAATCCTCATCGACTTTCACACCTTCTCATGAAAAGAGCAAGAGAAGTCGCATCCATATCTTGGGAGCTTGCGCTCTGGTCAGCTGTTGCGCTTATACTGGCACTGTGGAGCACAAGAATCTTAGGTCAATCATCTTTTGGGGGGACCGCCGTCATGAAGGGAGACCAAAGAAACTATAGTTAGTCCACGATCCTTCTCGACTCAGGTCAATGGGCTCACTAGTTTCGTTGAGAACAGGCTGGGAAGGGGATGACTACCCCGCATATTACCCACTAGAGGTTCGGGAGGTCATCATGTTCCCGGAGGACACTATGCACTACCCCATCAATGGAAAGGATGCAGCAGAACAATGGGAGACACAGTACCCGACGCTTGGGAAAGGATGGGTCTGCCTTGGCCCCGAGAGACGTCGCTTTGCCTTGACGATGTACCACGAACTACACTGTTTGGGACGTCTTCGGGCCGCTCTTGAGGATGGTGCCAATAGGACATACGAGGCGCAAGCCGAGCATGTTCAACACTGCCTGAACTACTTGCGCATAATGACCCTCTGCAGGGCAGACGTTACCCTGGAACCTGTCATTGACGCCAGTCTAACAGTTGACATAACGCAACCACACCTATGTAGGGACTGGGTGCAAGTATACGAGGAGGCGTCAAGAAGTGTAAAGCAGTGTATGAAGCATAGAACGTAATGCGTAAAAGGTTCTTTCAGAGTATTACCAATAGAGATGCGGCAGGTTCCCATTGTAGTGGCAGAAAACGACTGCTTCCAGTGAGTGGGCCAGCAGAATCTTGGGGACATACATTGTTGCGATGCTTGACGACGAGGACCCTGTACTACCAAGATGGAACGATCAATAGTGTTGGCTATGGCTTGGCTATGGCCAAAGCGACAAGACTCGGAGTCCCAGCTCGCCGGACCACCTTTCAAACGCCGCTTGTAGCAAAGATTGAGTGCCGAGGCGGCGAACCAGTGCATAGGGTCAAGCTATTGGAACAACCAAGGAGATCTGCCTCACGGTTCACGGATACAACGCGGGTCTTTGGATAAGAGTCAACATGGTGATACCCGAGGCAACGATGACGCCTGTGCCGCAGCCTGGCTCACCCGGGCGACGGCGTGCATCTATTCTTATCTCCGCTTGAATATACCATCGGCTCAGTCCGTGGTCCGCGTTCCTACCCGCCTTCGCAGCTTATCGCAGACCTGATAAGCAGGTTTCCGTTCCGTACGAAAGCGCGCTATGCGCTCTTGCCCACAGTTCCCCTCGGCCACCTCCACCTTCATATCTACTCGTTGCCCCGCTAGCAGAGCGACGTCTAAAGAATGGACATTTGGTTGTGTAACACTGAATCGATGGCAAATGCATGATCAATGTGTCACTTGGTGAGGTTGCGGCTGCGCCATCACGGTCCCTTGATACAGACACTTAATTAAAATTAGTTTTTTTATATGTCTTGTGGTTACTGACATGTGTTTGTTCCTATGCTAGGGAGGGACGTCAACTCCGGTCCTATCGCTCTTGGGGCATACCTGTCTTAGATGATTGCAAAATCGCTCCCTATCAAGGGTCCAAGGGCTCTCTTTGCAAAGCATGGAAGAATTCAAAGAATGGCTCAATACGTTACATCGTTCCGTGATGGGGCTGCTTGAAGCTGACTGGCCTTCCAGTCACCAGGAGTTATCTGGCTTCGGTCGCATTATGACCGAGTATCTCTTGCAACATGGTCATGGAGTCGTTGCCACTTTTCGTAAACCCGAGATGATCAACGGCTTGTCAAGCAATACCCATTCGACCGTCTCCTTTTCGTTAAGTTGGATGTCACCCAGCAAGATGAAGTCCCTGCGGCGTTCGCCAAGGCTCGGGAAGGACTTGGTCGCGCAGACGTCGTCTTCAATGATGCAGGCAAATTTTACACAGGGGAACTAGAATCCGTAAAGCATAATGATGCATTGTACATGTTCGAGGTCAACTCTCGAGGCGCTGCGAGCGTCATTCGAGCAGTGGTGCGAGTCTTCCGAGAGGTCAATCAGGATCAGGGAGGTGGGTTTTTACAAGTGTCGTCTGTTGGAGGGAGTTGCAGCATTGCGCGCACCGGGTGTTACAGCACATCGCGAGTCTCTTATTTGTAGCTTATCCCTGACTTTTCCCGCAATTTACTCTCGAGGGATCCATCGAGGTGCTTGTAAACGAATTCAATCCTACTTGGCGAATCAACGTGAGTTTGTCTACTACTCCGTATTTCCAGGAAAAAAACACATGGTAATTGAACATGAATAGGTCACGATTCTCGAACCTGGACCGTTCCGCGCAGAAATTACGACGATAAATAGCGGCGTAGCCCCTTCCCACTCTCGTGTGCCGAATCAGAAATGCCAGGGTGCAAATGGCGCATCGGACTCAAATCAAGTGTTCGTACAGATGGCAATCCTTGGATTACATTCAAGAATGTATCTCGACCGGAGGCCCCCCCCCCCATCCGGCTTCCTCTCCATAGTGGAGCGCTTACCGTGGCGAACGAGAAGGGGAAGAGCTTGTTAGATGCCGTAGAGAGGTACAAGATTGGTTTGATACCGAGTACATGTGTCTAGCGTGAATATTGATCAGCTATCGTCGCTCAAATCAAAATTCGCTTGTTCTGGGACACCCGCTGCGACGTCACGTTTCGCACTCAGCTGTCATCGCAGGAGGGGGAGCAGCCTCCCGGTGTTTCAGAACATCGTTTCGAATGAGACCACAATAGCGACGTGCCATTTACCTTCCTAAGGCAATTACTTTCTCCAAAGGTTCACGATGAAGAGCTCGCGTCAGGACAACCATGTCCGAACATCCGCCTCGTTTTGGGTGCAATGGAGTCTCCTGCTGAACGCAGTCGTCCTCGCAGCTCTCTTACACACATGGATACCAAAGTTTGGTTCTCCGGTTAAACAATCATCATCGCCTCAGCCTATTTTCCACGAGTGCCGTGCACCAGTTCCATCCTTTCTGTCGACGGAACCTCCCTCTAGAGCAGAGATACCCCTTCAGAAAGCGTTTGGTAAACTAGATTCGGCCCTACAGCGCGAATTCGAGCAGGGAAGCTTCGACAGTCTCAGTGTGGCCGTCGTCGGGTCTGAAGGCTCGCTATACGAACAGTTTTGGGGACGACTTCGAGCCAATGAATCCGATGGCGACCAGGCTACCACCGTCAACAGGTACTCTATCTATAGGATTGCATCCATCTCGAAACTATTCACTGCGCTCGAGACCTTCATTCTTCGGGACCGGGGAATACTCAACCTGTAGGACGAGCTCATCTTTTCGCGAATGACGGCTAATTCTGTTTCTCAGTGATGATCCCATCTCATCTGTCTGCCCAGAATTCCGCTATCACACATACTACGCGCCCATCACGCTTCGTGCTTTGATGACCCACATGTCCGGTATCGGCTGCGACTTGCCTCCTGGAGATGCACGAAACCACTGGCCAAAGTCTGTCTATGGCGCGGGCCCACCACCTTTTAATGGTCTTGAGTTCCCATCGCAACAGCAAGTCTTTGATGGCGTCGCCAACACCCGCCCTATAATGGCTCCATACACATATCCCGTGTACTCGAATACAGGGTATTCCTTACTGGGAATTGCGAACGTGGCCGCAAATAAGGCCGCGGTAGGCCCGTCGGCACCATCGACACATGCCGAATTGGTGAAAGAAGATATCTTTGACCCGTTGGGCTTCAACGGGTCGTCATTTTTGGTGACCGAAGACAACAAACGCAACGTCGTCGTCGCTTCAATCGACTCTAGTCAGATCGTGCGTGCTCCGTCAGATACCTCTTTGCGATGTTGAATTACCTTCAGGATCAAGATTTCAAGGATCCTATGAACCCATCTGGCGGACAGATGAGTTCGCTTTCCGACCTCGTCAAGCTCATGCAGGTGTTGATAAATCCTCAACGGCCGGAGAGCATCTTGTCGTCATTCACACTCCGTGAATGGATGCGCCCAATGCACAGTTGGTTCGATGACTATTCCGAGGTCGGCGCATTATGGGAGATTTATTCCTCAACCGACTCTCATGGCAGGAAGCAAAAGTTGTATCAAAAGAGTGAGCACGAATTCCGTCCTCGCCACAAACTGCGTTCTCTTGTTGACCCAATCACAGTAGGAGAACTTCCCGGCTACCACACTGCGTTCACCCTCAACTCCGTCAACTCATATGGCATCATCGTGCTTCAGACCGGACCAACGTCAGACACGATTCGCCTCACGAAACTCGTCACGAGCTACGTACAAGCGGCGTTTGATCTCTTGTTGGAAGACGTGGCACGCAAGAACTTGCAAGGGACGTGGCGTTCGGCGGATGCATTACTTACCCTCACGGTCGAGATTGACCATGGGTCGTTGTATGTGAGCGAATACACGATCAACGGCACGGACGTTCTGCGGGTCGTGCAACAAGACGCACCTGTAGCCTCCGCACGTCTTCCACTTTGGTCGACGGCTGAGAACGAGTACCGGTCAGCGATGATTGCTTTTCTCTCATGGTTGGGTCTGATGGCCTGACCACCACCCTTGACAGGATCGTCGTTCCGGTAGACGAAGGGTGTCTATACCCATGGGTAACGCTGGACTGGTATGGATACGTCGACGGCGTCTCGACCAACGTGATCGTTGCCGAGACGGATGGTCGTGGCGAACGGGTTCTCTACTTTCCCGCATTGAACGCAACGTTGCACAACGAGAAACTCATCCTCGGTGGGGACGATACCAGGCTTGTGTAGCTGTGACGCTTTGTTGCGTACAAGTGTACGAGCAGCGGGGAAACTCGAATGGACAATGTGCTACAAACTTGGAAGATGGGTACGGTGTGAGAGAGGTGGCGAGGGATGTATCCAAGAGAGGACAATTAAGACTGCTAGGCGTTGCTACTGTGAGGTGCGGCGTAACCCACCAGCGCTATGTTGCTAGACTGCTTTCCCCAGCGAAAGAGATCTTCATCGCACCGGATACTTTATTGCACACTTCTGAAGGACGAAAGACCGGCACGAGTCGAGCCCGAAGCATGGATCGTCCCATCTGGACAAAAAGGTCCGGGGGCAGAAGCCTGAACAAGGAAGGAAAATAAGCAAAAGTGCGACATTTTATGAGATACACCCGATATGTTTACCAACTCCGAGTCACTGGCGAGGATGCCATGACGCACGGATATAAGTCGAGGGGTCTCATAGCCTGCAGGTTCGTCGACAACGGACTAGTAGCAGTAAAATTCACATATCCAACGATCCTTTAAGCTGGTATCTGGAATGCCTGCGATGCATGTTCGTTATCTTCTCATACTGCTGGGGACGGGCTGTGTCTTCGGCACGTTGACGTCCGTTCCACAGTGCAGGATCCGATGCTGAAGCATTACTGATATATGGCAACGTCGCGTATTTCCATCGGGACGGACGGTACTCCTACCTCTCCCTCATATCGAAGTACTTATATTTCGCGGTCTCGTTTGTTTGACGGGGCCCACGCAAATTCGACCGTATGTTGAAAATAGCTGAATGGTCCCCTTCTGTTTCGGGGACCCGAAATTGAGATCGATGCGAGAGGTTGGGCGAAATTGCTACACGGTCCTCGTGCACTACTAGGGAGCACCGGGAAACCGTGTCCGCGGACGTTTTTACCGTAGCACCGTACTGATCCTACACTAGCGGGCCAACGTAGTGCTGTCACGCATAAACGGGCATATGTATGTTCTAAATAGACTCGTCGCCTTGTTTCAGGCGCTTCCACTTACATAAATCCGATACCAGATACATGACCAGTTATCTCCAGATTTTTCATCAAACTGGGAAATTGCAGCGATTTTCCGTCTCACCAGCTAGATGAGTGTACCGGAGTCCGCAGTTGCTTCAGATTCACCACAACTCCAGAAAGAATAAAAGACGTGACTTGCGTGCAATTAGGCAGTCAGCGCATTAGAGATAGCTATGCAATATCCCCTCCTGGGAGACTCATTACGAGCGGAAGTCAAATGAAATGGGTCGAGAAGAAAAGGAGAGGGCGTATTTGTTGTACGAGAAAAAGATGGTAAAGTTCCGCGGTGTAGTGCGGTCAAATGGTGAAGGGTGGTGAGATCGCTGAGATGACAAATAAGCAGCCGAATCGAGTGCGAAAATCGTGACGAGTGCTGGTAAAGATGGCCTCTTTCAATACTCGTAGTCAAAGTCGATCCAGGCCGTGACGCCGTCGAACACCTCTTCGACGGTAAAAGTTGCTGCCTCTTCTTCAGTCAGATTGCGCGCCTGTGGAGCCCGAGCGGACATCTCGCCTCCGGGACCTGTGTATGTATATCGTGAGTGAAACTGGCACGAGCCTTGAATGAAAAAAATATTCACCTTGTGAGATATACTCTGCATAGTAGGCCGTGTTAGGAATCGCATCCCTAACCCCGTGTACAGATTAGTCGATCGAGCATGGCCACGGATGAAACAAGGACGCACTCTTCATTCCACGAGGTGTATCCCCTGGCATTAATGCTATCGTCCATATAGTTCCGCAGAAAGACAGCAGTCGCGTATTCATTCCATGGACGTGCTACGCGAGCCTCGTGAGTGGTCATGCTGTGTTGCTGAGTAAAGCCAAGTGGCCTACCGAGATAGCAGTGGTTGTTGGTCACCGTGCTCGCATTTGCATCCGGTGACTGACAAGAACGTCAGGTATATGTACTGTAAGCAAGATCCATATCGCCTGGCTCACACGAATAATATACGAGTCAGAGATGTATACACCATTCTTCGTACCAAGGCACCCCTGCCAGGCGGTAATGGCGCCTCCGCACCCACGGTTCTTGAGGGTCACTGACTGGAAAAATCTAATATTATGTTGACCACGACGACCATATGGAAGATGAAAATGAAAACCTACGCGACACCAGTCCCGAAGATGTCTAACGAGGACAATCAAAATAGTGTGAGAAACACGGTGAAAAGACAACGTACAGTCGGTTTCTCCGAGTAAATCACTATTTACAACATACGTGTTAGCCTCCTCCGCGGTGCACCACGTATCCTGGAAGCTCGCGAACGTGCACCCGTAAAACGATGCATTGGAGAACATGATATAAGTCGTGAGGGCTTGCGATATCGAATAATCAGCCTACAAAAATGTAATGCATGCAAAATCACCGCAAGGAAAGACAGGCTGACAGCTCGATTTTGAAAGTTGATGTTGTAGGCCTTGAAGTCGACACTTCCGACAGAATCTCCAGATGGAGGGCCCACAACCAAAGTAGCAGTTTGGTAGTCTCTCAAGCCATCTTCGACATACAGTGCATTCCAGATATCCACGAGATTGAGAGAGGTACCCCCAGCCGTAGAGTTCAACTGACCCTGAACAACATATTAACTTCCAAATATTTCTCGGAAACACCTTTCGTAATGGATTCACCAACAGCACAAGAGGAGCAACGCGTCTCACATCCAACATCTCGTTGTACTCCCCTTCACCGATCAAAATGAATGCGTCGCCAGTCTCTGGGCTGCTGTACTTCAACATCCCTCCAGAAAATAAATATAGCGAAGCTCACAGAGAATTGATAGCATCCTGGATGGTGGTAAAATTTGCACGCTCATCGGTAGCCGAGACATAAAAAGTCCCCTGAGGACAACCCGTGAGAGGTGATTCGTCTTCTGGTTTCTGAAGTTGGCAGTGTATGTACTGCGGTGAAAGACACAGAGAAAGCCCAAACAAACTGAAAAGAATGAGACAAATGAACGAGAGGCATCTCATTGTGGGGACACGTTCAACGTGCGTTGGAAACAGGGAGAGACGATGAACGGATCATTTGCATGTAGCTGCAAGGGTTTATTAGAGTGCTGCCGCGCCTAAGTGACAGGCAGGTTCCGGCGACTGTTTCAAAACGAGATCGAAACTCAGGGACAAGATCGAAGTTCCGTCTCGTCTTCTTTGAAACAGTACCTAGCGAAAAGACATGTGATTAAGGGGTCAAAGGGCGACCGAGGACCAACAAAGAGGCCTGAGGGGTAATAAAAAATCTGGTAATATTTATTCCATTCAGCCATGTCCAAATCTGTCGATTCGCTATTAGGCTGCATGTTGCAGCATCCAACGGATCGTCTGTACTCGTTTTGGAGTCAAGGTAGAATCAGCTGGATAGTGCCGATCATGAAAGTTGACCTTCACCGATGTCATCCATCTCCAGCGGTGTCAGCGCCGTCTTGGCGTGGTGAAGTCGATGATGTAACAGTCCTCCTGGCCATCCGCAGCTGGTGGTTGCCAGTCACCACCACCCTCACAGAGAAAGATTCGGAGTATGCCGGGTTGCGACGTTGATCTGGCCTAAAGTTTCTGCAGGGTCAATAACAAACCGGTCATAGGGAACGGCAGCGTGAGTAGCCACAGTGAGTGCCTCTGCGCTAGGATGTTCAGGTGGCGAATATTTAGAGACAAAAAGCGAAAGAAAAAAAAAAGAGAGGTAAAGGATAACTCCGAGGAGAAAGCGAACTCCATATCCAGCTGGTCGAACTCGCTTTCTGATATCAGAACTAAAAAGGAAAATTTCTCAAATTGGAAGGTGGCCACGTAGCAAGGACCGCCATGAGAGCCCTCCCAGTGGGCCAGTGAGGACGGGAACGAGACTAACCCGACGTTCAACATATCCGTCTTTTTTTTTTCCCGTGAGTTACCTGATGGCCCGCCTCGATGCATATGCAAGCACCGTGACCATTGTCAGCCGGTTACCTCGCTACGCGAGATGACGCCCGTTTCCAAGAATGTTGGCTAGTCACAATGCTATCCAATGTCCGCGGAACTCAACTGCACGGCGTGAAACAATGTGAACGACCGCAGCCGTGCAAGCAACTCATAACCGCTTACATTGATCCACTAATCGATTTATTTAGGAATCACGACAGGAACACCAAACCCGACTACGCACGGCCCTGCAGTAAGCGGCAAGTCTTTGTTTTATTCATTATGTCCCTGTCCTTCTACAGTGAACCTAGTAAGAACCTGTAGCTAGAGTAGAGCGTTAGCTCGGACCCAGTTGAAGACTCCCTCCGGCCAACAGGCGAATATCCAATATGCTCAAGCGTTTCTATGTGACATCGCACTGAATGAAACTGCGACTGAAAAACAGTTCCTTCAATGATTGAGCAAGAAATTAAAATTCCCTCAGTACATCCCGTCTGTGCCTCACGAGATCTGCATCGGATTTCATATTCCTGTTTTTGCGCCTCGTCGAATGTCCTTGGCCGGGGATGTGAGTCAGACTTTCTTTTGAGGCGGAGAAGAATGTCAGCTGATAGATCACTGCCCTTAAGTTCATCATCCATGGATACGCAAGGGGAAGAGGAGAAAATATCTATGATGCTTTGCAACGGTCGAGAAGGGATAAACATGCGTATGTCACAGCTGCCTGGCACGAGCCCACGGAGAAGGCTATCCATTTTCCGACATCCATCGAGCGCGCCGAAGACAACGAAAGACTCAGGGACAAAACGCTGCGTCTTTTGACAGACGACGCGACATTGTAACGGAGTCCAGTGAGATTATCGTTAGCTTCCAACAATTCCTCCAATAGATCGTTCGAGTCGTCCATAAGTGCGCAGAGACGAGCCGCCACCGAGCAAGAATCGAGCGCAAAACTTCAATGACGCTGATTGACTATTACCTCATGTCTCCACTGAGGAGTAGGCCTCGCTCGCTAGGGGGAGCTGCAGAGGTGCTGGTGACATGCAGACAGCACGACCTCCGGAGTGATTCGCAAGTCATCTTAACAGGACATGCAACACGCCGATTCTTCATGCCTGGGCTCCGGGTAGCATACCGTAATTGTGGAGACGAGGAATTGGAATGCGACTAATGATATGGCGCGTTGAAAGATGAGGCCGTAAATTCTGCTATGCTTATTTTCTGACCTCAGGACCACCAAAGAATATGATATGCACAGATTGTATCCAACCCTACTGTGGTATATCGTGTAGAGGCTCCCATGCTGATGAGGTATGGGGACTGGAGAAGGAAAAACAAGAAATGGATGAACAGGGTATATGAGCATCCAAGGCTTGAATTTTTTTTTTTTTGTTATCCTCATTTATTGTCCAGTCAGGCACTGCCTGTTGTTGGACATTACATGCTAAGGTTTGTATTGTAGGTGCAGTTCTGTATGTGTGTATTGTATTGTTGTATGGTTTGCCCTTGGGCTACATGATTCTGTGAATAATATGGGCATAGACATTCTATGTTTGTGGGATGGCATATGTTTATGGAGAGAAAGGAAGAGATGTTAGGGTGGCATGGTTGCCATTTGCCCTTCTTGCCTGGACCTTTGGGACCTGGTTTGACTTATGTATTTGCCAAAATTGATGGTGCTTGCTGCAGCTTGGGTCATATGGTGTACTGTGTTTGCAGTGTGATCAGTTTTTGGTTGGGGGAGGGACAAAGATTACTGAAGGTTCCACTGAATCTTTCTGTCACATGCACAAAGGCTAGGGTTGCTTTTATGCAGTCTTTGCTTCTGAGCAGGTGTGAGAGGTTTTTGCTGTGGTTTTTTAGTTTCTGTCATAGCCTTTCATGTTGCATGGTGTAAGCTGGGGAGAAGAAGAAAAAGTGTTGAACTGTCTCCTTGGGTGTGTTGCATTTTGGGCAGTTGGGTGTAGGTGAGTGATGAATTCTGTTCAAGTGAAAGTTGAGAGGGACATGTCCTGATCTCATCTGTAGTAAGGATGATGCTTGCTGTTTGGGAAGGTTAGTGGTTAGTTGTAGAAATTTGTGAGATGGGAACAATGGGTCTATCCAGTGAATCCACTCTGCATGGGGGGATTCTGAGAAGATCCTCCTGGCTAAATCTTTCAGTTCAGCTGTCAGCTGTTGTTTTGCTGCTGATTTACTCCTCAATAATTTTTTTGCTCATCTCATTTGCATTCATAGCTGGGGGGGTAAGTTATGTGGGTTGGATGTTTTACCTTCAGCTGCCTTTTTTGCTTCCTTGTCTGCCTCCTTGTTGCCTGGGATGCCCTCATGGCCTGGGGTCCACCTTATGGTTAAATGGTTAAGACTGTGTTTTTCTAGCACCTTTTGGAGCCTTGCATGGAAGATATCCATCAGGTAGTGCAAGGGTTTGGATTCAGGCCATCCTGTCAATATAGTGCACAATTTGACTGTAATTAGAGTTAATTGGTGATGCACTATCTACTCTAACTACAGTGGGCACTATATTGTGCAATATGATGCATCATGGGCTTCAGGTAATGCAATAGGTACCATGAGCACATTTTTCATATTATGTAAGCAGCCTTAGAGTGCACGAAACATATCCCTTTTTGGCATACTAGATGTTGGTGCTGTCTCCCATCATCTTGCTGACAAATATAAGGCAATTGGATGAAAAGTAGATTAAACAATCACAAAGCATTTAGTAATATAAATATTTAGCACAATAAATACATAGAATCTGAAGTACAGAATATCAAAGGTTACACAAGCCACTGTGGTGGAAGCAACTTATCAATTGTCATGTGCATCATGCATGCTGTCATCTTTTTGCTTCCCTTTTCTTTTATCACCAAGATGTGATGTCTTATGCTTGACAGCAGGGGGTTGCTTTGTATGCAGCAATTCATGTCTGCACTTGAGAGTGGCAGGAATTTTTGTCCAAGGATCAGATTGTATGGATGTTTTAGAGGCCACTTTGCCTTTTCTGAGAATGTCAATCTGTTCTATTTGGGCATGAAAAGTGTCACAAGGTTTTGCAAGATGATTAAGACTTGAATGATGAACAGAGAACTGGACTTCAATAGTAGCATTTTTAAGTGAGTCATTGACATCCTTTGGTTCAACAAATGAGGAGTTGTTCCAGACAGCAAGAGGTTCTGCTTGGTAGGCAGATATGATTTGATGAAAATCATTTTGAAAATCAACAGGAATGGGCCATTCATATGTCTCTTTGTCAATGGAGGAGGAGTTTTCATGTTCATTTTCATTACTCTCTGTGTCTTCATTGGAGACATTAACAGAGTCAGGAGTATCTGTCGTTAAAACCAAAAAGGGGTTCAATTGGCAAGTTGGAAGAAAAAGACCAGGAGGCATACATGTTTATGAAAAATGGACCTTGCAAATCTAATCATTGTTCCTGAAGGGTCAGGAAGAAGCATGTCTTGATGTTCTTTGGTGGTGGCAGCAAGATTCTGAAGTTTGGTAAGGTTGCTTATGACTTCAGGAAAATCTTTTCCAAAATTGATGTCTGCAGGATGCCCAGAATAGAATTGAAATTTTGCTTTTTCAAGTGGAAAGGTTGTTCCATTGTTAGTTGATTTGTTTTGAAAATAGTTTCCACCAGGTCCACATTGAAGTTTGAAGTTATGGATTTGAACAACAGCTATGTATGAGTCTTGCTTCTTCATTGCTGTCTTTGTCAACAACAACATGACCCTGAGGAGCAGGTTTCCATGCAATGTGATTCAGCAGGAAAGGAGAAGCAGCATATAGGGGTGAATTTTTCAAATCAGTAGGATAGTTAGAATTATACATGTTAAGGGAAAAAATTAAAAGAAGACAAGTGGACCACAGGGTGTATATAGGATATCATCAACCCTTAAGAAACAGTGACATAATTATTGAATGCCAGATATAGGGGTGAACCAAGAAATACTAGTCTCCTAAAAAAACACATATTGAAAACACTTATGGATTTACATATTGCAACTCAAGGCTTGACTGTCAAAGAACTTATATGTGCAATTGGGCCTCAAAACCTGTCATCTGCTGAAAAGCATAGTCACACATGTTTACTACAAGCTGTTGAAAAAGTAAAACCAAGCAGCTGTCATTGAAGAATATGAAGCAAAACAAACAAGAGTTGATGATGAAAGGCAAGAAGAAGTTAAGCAAAGATATTTGTCTAAACAAGATGTTGATGAAACAATTTCCAATGAGTTCATGGAGGAAGTAGGAGATTCAGTTCATGTGCAAGCAGTTCAATCCTTTCTGGCACATACAAGCAATAAAGCAATGTGTCAGGAAGTTTGTGTAGTTTGTGCAGGAGAATTCTTTGATGAAATCCAATTAATGGACCTGGAATCATTTGCACACAAGGAACTCTTGGCACCATTGGCATCACATCCACAACATACTTTAATTAAAGGAATGCTTTTAGAGCCATCAGGAATAGTTGTCAATCAAGAGCACACCATGGCCAGAGTTTGTATATTTTGTTTTGAAGATTTGCAAAAGAGCAAACTTCCTTCATGGGCACTTGCAAACAACATGTGGATAGGAGAAATTCCTCTGGAGGTAGCATTGCTCACTTTGCCTGAGTGAATTCTAATCTCAAGATATTTCACTGCAGCCTATGTTGTCAAATTATATCTCCATTCCTTGGGTTGTTCAGGACAAATGCTCTTCAACTCAGGCTTAAGAGGCAATGTGTCACCATATTGGTTGAACACAAATGATGTTACATCAATGATCAAAGGAGATCTTTTACCACATTCCCCATCAATATTAGCTGCCACAATGGGTATTACCTTTGTTGAACATGCAGAAAAGAAGAGAAAAGCAAAATTACCTGTATTCATGAATGCCAGCAGATCATGAGTCTGTGCTGCTCTATGTTTTCTTCAAGCTAACAATAATTTTTATCATCAAATTACAATTTCTGAGGAACAACTTCAATTACTACCTAAAAATGAAGTTCCAGATGTTTTGACAACTGTTACACATACAGAAGAAGATGTGACTATATTACAGCAGGAACATTTAGGATATACAGGAATTGCAGAGGATGAGGATGATGGTAAGTCATATTAAATAAATTAGGAAGATTATTTATTTAACAAGCAGATACTCAAGTTGAAAAAGACAAAGAAACAGAGGATGAAGCTTATCAAGATGAAGGTGAGTATGATTTGACATGATGTTGATGGGATTACCCAACTTCTCAATTATAAAAATCTAGATGTAATTCCTCTTCAAGCCTATGGAGTAATTGACCCAGGAGTAGGAGAAGTAACAGATCATGAAGCTCTTAGTCATGCATTTGCCAATGCAGCATACACAGAAAAAGAGTCATATGTTGTGCATTATGGGCAGGAGTTTATAAATGAGTATGGCTGAAAAAATGAAGGAAATCAACCTTATGAAGGATCCATTCAAGATCCCAATCATCTTCTGGGAGCCTTTCCATGTCTATTTCCATATGGAAAAGGAGGTTTTGAAGTGTTTCACAAGCACAAAATATCATATGCAGAGCATGCTCAATGGGCTCTATGCTACTTTGACCATTGATTCCAGATGGACATAAGGTTTATCTTTCAGGTATTTGGAGTTTTGCAAAAGTGGCAAGTTTGCCAATTGGCTTGCTTGCAAATAAAGAGAAATGACTATATTTGACAAGAACATTTATTTCATAATATTACAAAAGAGAAGTTGAAGACAAGCAGTGAGGAAGGGCAAGACAAAAAGCCAATTTCAAATGTTGCAGTGGCACAGCTAAAGAAACATGTCTCTGTTGTACGATCAAAAGTAATGGCAATTGATGAATGAGGAAAGTGTAAGCATTATTGATTATTAAAACAGAACATACTTAAAGATCAGTTTTGTACAGCAATCTATTCAATTATCTGGGGAATGTCTATTCTAAAGTCACCTCCATCACTTTGGATAACTATCAATCCTGCAGATATTCATGATCCTATAGCCCAAGTCCTAACAGATGCAAAAATAGATTTGGATGATTTCAATCCAACAAGTGGTCCAGATGCAATCACCTGGCTTAACAGAATTTCCAATGATCCCTTTGTGGCATCTTTGTTCTTTCATTTCTTGATCTGTGTTATTTTGAAGCAAGTGTTTGGTATTTCAGTTCCAAATCCAATACATGGAACTGCTTCACCAAACAGCAATATTTCCAGAAGAAAAGGAATTTTAGGCTTAATAGAAGCTTATGTAGGGACAGTGGAAGCACAAGGCTGAGGAACATTACATTTGCACATGATTATGTGGCTCACAGGGGCACCAGCTCATGTGCAAATGAGAACAGCATTACAGTCAGAAGAATTTCATACAAGGGTTGCCAAGTATATTTCTCAAAATATTAGGGCTCATCATGATCTAATGTCAAACAACAACACTTCAAAGCCCACAAAAGCTCAATGTTTCATATTCAAGACCTGTGGATATAGGATCTGAAGAAGGCAAACAAGCAGGTGAAAACCAGATTGCTCGAATTGTCAATACAATACAAAAGCACAAAAGTTCTGTAGCATGTTTGAAAAACATCAATGGCAAGATTAAATGTAAATGAGGAGCCCCTTTTGCTTTATCACAAGCAGCATGGGTGGATTCTGGAGGAAACTGGAGCTGTCAGTGCAAACAAGGTGAGGATTCAAAATGGCAGTGACCATAATTTATATATCAAATGACAGAGGCAATGAACACATGGAATCCAACACTTGCCCTGTGTACAAGAGCAAATCATGATATCAAATTGCTTACAAATGGTAAAGACATAGAGGATCTAAGCTTCTATATAACATCCTATGCTGCCAAAAATCAACAGCATTCATCAAATGTGTCTGCATTACTAGCAAAGAGTTATGCATTTACCACTCAAGGACAAAAAGGACATGCAAACATGACACTATAGGATGTTAATAAGCAACTAATACAAAGATGTGCAAATGCATTATCATGAGAGCAGGAATTCAGTGCACCAGAGGTTGTCAGCTACTTAATGGGCTGGGGAGACTGCTTTATATCCCATTGGTTTGTCACAATTCATTTCTCATCTGTCATTTTTGCCATGAAAAAGATATGGCCAATATTAAATGAAAGGTTAGCAAACCAAACTATATTAAAATATTAAATTAACAAGTTTGAAAGGCAAGAACCCAAACCATATGTAAACTTGACAGATGGTGATGTAAGTGAAAACAGCATTAACATGTCAAACTTATTAATAAATGCATCAAGTCTGAATAAATGGAAATGGCCACTCTAGAGTTTGGCCAAGGTCAATTACATCTAAGAGACCAAATATGCGAATATGTAGACCATGGAGTTGAATTGGAGACAATGAGTATGATTGATTTCATCATTCATACTTACAATAAACACCATGGAGAAAATCATCACAACATTTCTCATCTTCAGCTTCATGGTCATAATTCAAGTTTCTCCTACATGGAGGATAGTGGTCACTCTTCCTGCAGAATTCTTAGGAAATCAGGCCATGAAACAATGGTAACATTTTCAAGCTGTTGGTTTCCACATGCAAATGATCCACAAATTGAGTCACTATACTTTGTATCTGTTCTTGTACTCTTCAAGCCTTGGCAAACATTAAAAGACATCAAGCCTGATCATCTTTCATTTCAAGAGGTTTATCAAGCATGGTTGCAACAAGCCTCAAGTGTAGAGTTGCATTTGTTGGACAATATCCAATACTTTTATGATTGTGCAGACAAATCCCAACATAACAATGTGATCTCATATGCAGAAGATGCAGTTGAACAGGACAATGAACATAAAAATCAAATGGAGCATCAACATAATGGAAGTAGTTCAGAATTGGATGATGAGGATGGTGAAGAAGATATGATGTCAAACATTTTTATTAATCCAAGCAATCATCAAGAACTGCTGTATACAAAGGTGGCACTGGATATTGCAAATGAAGTGCAATTCTTTGATGACACAAGCACAAGCAATGCACCTTCCAGCATTAGTAGCCAAGAAACTCAAACAGACAAGGACAATCTTTCTAATTGGAACAAAATTATTGAAGAAATAGAGTTACAAAATGGATCATCAATTGAAGATGATGAGTATAATGATGATGGAGAGGCATCAGTGAGAAGAGAAGATAGCTCAAACTCTCAAAGTGCAAATGTTCACTGGAATGACCCCCTGTTAGTGGATGACTCAAGGTCAATTGATGAAAGTTTAAATGAGGAGCAAAAAATTGCCTTCACAATCCTCAAAAATCTGTTTACAGGAAAATTGCCATGGGAGAATGATGAGCCCCTGTTGATGATAATCACAGGGCCAGGGGGTACAGGAAAAACCAAAATCTTACAAGCATTAATAAGGTTTTTGACAGCAGAAGGTGAGTAGGACTATAAATTATAAGTAAAAAGATACATATTAATATCACCAAAAGGTTTTTCACAGTATTTTGCATGCACAGCAACAACAGGAGTTGCTGCATGTCTAATTGGAGGAAAGTCAGTACATTCATGGGCAGGGATTCCAGCACAATGAATTCCACATGCAGATTCATGGGCAATAAATCCATCACCTTCAATGTGAGCAAGAAGGCAAAAAAACATTTTAAACAAGAAACTTGCATGTGTAGATGAAATCAGCCAGGCAACAACAGAACTTCTTGCACAGGTTTCACAAGTGGTTGGTGTTGTGTGCTCAAATGAAGAACACATACATATTTTCATTCCATTTGGTGGATTGTCAACATTAATCACTGGAGATTTCCATCAATTCCCTCCTGTTGCACAACTTTGAAAGGCACTATTCTGTCTAAATCAGCCATCTGCACTTGCAATAATTGGATGAAACATATATGAACAATTTTCAACAGTTGTTATTCTAGAGCAGCAAATGTGGATTGTTGACAAGGAATGGAATGGAATAGTCATGAGAGCATGTTATGGAAGATGTACAGCAGAAGACATCAAATGCATTCAAGCATTGGTATTGACAAACAATACTTGTCAAATTTCTGACTTTCAAAATGCTCCATGGAATGAAGCAGTTCTCATTACACCCAGAAACTGTGTATGAGAACAATGGAATGAAGCAGCAGTTAATAAACATTGCAAGACCAAAAATCAGGTTTTTTTTATAGCACCTGCAGAGGATATAGCTTGCAAAGAAAAACTATCAAATGAAAACAAGCTTCAAATTGCATCCTTGCCTCAAGAATGTACAGCCCAACTTGCAAATTGCATTCATATAGCAGAGGATATGAAAATAATGGTCACCAAAAATTTATTGATAGTTACAAATCTTGCCAATGGTTCATGGGGAATTATCATCAAAATAGTTTTGAACAAGCAAGTGCCATTATTGACACCCATTGAAATGAATGGTGCATACACTGTTCATCTCAAATTGCCACCTGCTTTTATCATTGTCAAGCTCAATTCTACAGAACTTCAAGTACTACCTGGATTGAAACACAATGAAGTTCCACTTTCACCCTCTAGTGGCAAATTCCATCTAGAAAAAAACACCTCAATCACCATAAACTGGAGGCAGTTCTACATCACACCTGCATATGCCTTTACAGATTTCAAAGCACAAGGCCAGACATTACCAAAAGTTATAGTTGACATAGGAAAAACATCCAGTTTCTCCCTCAATTCATTCAATACATATGTTGCATTATCAAGAAGCCACTGTAAAGAGGATATCAGATTGCTCAGAGACTTTGATGAAAAGTCACTGACACAACCTGTTATGCTTGGTCCGGGTAGGAACGAGCGTAGACTCAAAGAACCTAGAACACAGGGTCAAGGGTTTTAGATGATAATGAGGGACTTGCCACTAGGGTCAAGGGTTCTGCCTGCTAGGATGTATAGCAGGTGGTTCGAGGATAAGTCTGCCTACCGAAGAGGTAGCAGCAAGTTATGATGAGGGGACGAAGGGGAACGTGATACAATTGAGCAGAACTAAGCTAGGGTACAAGGGACAAAGTACTAGGGCTTATATACTGTGCAATGGAAAGTCATAGAAGGTTATGGAACAACTATGACTAAGCGAAGAATGTTCAAAAGGAAAGGAGAAGTAAAGATAAGAAGATAAAGGTGTGCGATGAACATGTTGTATGTTCTAGAGCACTCTATCGAAGTAAAATCATTGGGTTATGCCGATGATGAGCAAGCATGAATGACAAAGAGAAAACTATAGGGGCAAATCGTAACATTACCCCCAGAGTACATTCGAAACCATGGTGAGAAGTAAAAAGGCAAAAAGAAACGAACTAAAGGTCCATGCAGCGATCACCACCTGGGGAACCAGTCATGTTGGCATATGCGGAGGCATTGTAATCAGGGTATCCCCATTCTTCATCGACATTGAGGGATCCATCGGCGGGCATGCCAGAGAGGCGATGAAGTTCGGTGTTAGAATGAGGGAGGCATTGACAATGATGACAACTAGAGGGAGGAGGAATGGGGAGGGGAGTATGGGGGACAGGAGGAGACAAGAGACGCTGTGCAAGGGGGCGAGTGGAAGTGGAAGACGAAGAGGTCCAAGATCTATGGGAGTGACAGGAGAACTAAGATGAGGAAGATGAGGAGGGAATGAGGGGAGCAGGAGACCAGCAATGGAGAAGGGGGCATTGATATGCCGAGTGGCCTGGGGCATGTCGGTTGCAGTGGCAGCAATGGTAATAGACACAGTTAGCTCGGATATGAGAGAGGCGGTGGCAATGAAAACATGCGTGGTTATAAAGGGGGTGGGTCTCTGGTAGAGGGCAATTCCTTTCGCCTTCCCAAGCTACTTCCATACATTTGATGGAAGCTAATTCCTCAAGAGTCAAAGGGGCACTAGAGGCTTCAGGGGATTGCTCATCAACATTAGATCTCATATTTAGGTGTTCCACATAGTGCTGAATGTCTGAAGTCAAGTTGTCCATCTCCAATTGGTGCATGGCAGATATAACGAGCTCTCAAATGGTATGGTGGGTTTCAGTGATGTGGAAGGCATGGTGCATGCAGGCAGTGTCATCAGTGATGAGGTCAGCATGGGAGCGAAGGTGTGAAAGTTCGATGTACATACGAAAGAGGGAATAAAGGGGGGAAGAGGGGTCTAAGTGATTTTGGAGAGAGATACGAAAGTTGGAATTGTCAAGAAACGAGAGCATATGTCCCTGTTGAATGGAAGAGAAAGGGTCACAGCAGAGACGAGAGGCAAAACAGGGAGGGTTGACAATGGGTTCTGTAGTAATGGGAGAGGGGGGCCATGGGCCATCCCAGGCATGGTCTAGGGTTTCAAGATGAGGGAGTTCGGGAGGCAGGTTCCAGCCAGTGTCCGCTTCGACGGAGGAAGAGCGACTAGGGGAGATGTTGGGCATTGCAATGGGATGATGGTGGGTGGGAGGATGAAGGGAAAACGGAGGAGTGGAGCTTCTTATACTCTGAGAGGATTTCCTTGGCATGTTTGAACTCTGATTCTGGAAGCCAGGAATCTTCTTCGGCCGAATATCCTTTCCATCGGACTAAGAAGCAGCAATTGTTTGGCATTCCCTTGTGTTGGATCACCTTTTCCATTTCATATTCTTCTTCTCCATCAATGAGGTCAGGTGGGGGAGAAGGGAAGTTTGGTCCATGTACGTCATTTTCGTGATAGGGTGATAAGAGGGAAGTGTGGAATGTGTTGTGAATTTTCCAGGTACAAGGGAGGTGGAGTTTGTAAATGAGTGGAGATAGTACCTGGACAATGGTAAAGGGTCCTTCTCGCTTGGGAGCGAACTTCAGATGTGAGATAAGGTGTTTCAGGTTGTGGGCTTCTAGCCAAACCTTATCACCTTTACAGAAGGGAGTGAATTTACCGTGAGAGCGAGACTTCATGACTTGTCTTGTGAGTTCATGGGCTGCCAGAGCTTCATCTCAAGCAGTGGAGAGGGTTTTCAGTCATTCTTCGACTGCTGGGAGATTGGATTTGATAATGACAGTGGGGAGGGGGCGAGGTTCAAAGCCATAAGTGAGGAAGAAGGGGGATTTGCTGGTATGGAGTGAGGGTGGTGATTGTGGGCAAATTCAGCGTGGGAGATCATTTGAGACCATGTGGAGGGGGAGTTGCCACAGAAGATACAGAGATAGGTTTCAACTTCTTGATTGACATGTTCAGTTTCTCCATCAGATTGGGGATGGTAGGTGGTGGAGAGGGAAAGGTCGTATCCAAGGAGTCGTCCGAGTTCTTTGGCAAAGGCAGAGGCAAACTGAGGGCCACAATCTGAAATGATCTTGTCATATAGGCCA
>JBBPUI010000148.1:0-34007 GCA_038094615.1 Heimioporus aff. retisporus | reverse complement strand
CCCGCCCCCGCCGCCACCTCCGCCCCCCGCCCCTCCCTCCCCCCGCTCCCCCCCGCCCCCCGTGGCCAGCCCCCCCAGCCCCCCACCGCCCGCACCCGCGCCCTCCACACCATCTCCAGCGCGCGCTCCCGCACCCCCAGCCAGACGGACGCCGCGCCCTACGCCAACTCGCCCCTGCCTCCTGCCCCTTCGCAAAACCTGCTCACCCCTGGCACCTCCAACAATTGGCCCGCTTACGGCCTCCCCCCTGATCCTCGCTCCGCCTCTTCCACCCTCAAGCCCACCGCCATCCGCTCTCCGTCTCCCCTTGGCTCGCATTCCTCTCCCCGCCCGCAAAACGGCACCGCCCACGGCAGAAACATCTCTTTTGCCGGCCTGGGTTCTCCCGTCTCCTCCACTCCCACCGCCAAGCGTCCATCCACCTCAGGCACCGCCCAGCACCCTTACGCTAACGCACAGCCCCCCCTGTCCTCCGCCGCCCTGTCCCCCATCGTCGAGTCGTTTCAAAATCCCTCATCTCCCGCGTTCACCGTCGGCCGCGGTCCGTTTCACCATCCTCCTTCTCACACGCAACAGCCGTCTCTCGATGACCTTCGTCGAAAACTCGTCAAATTCATTCTCCCCGACGAAGGCCGCTCATACGTCGTCGACGTCGCAGACTGTCCCGGTGGCATCGAAGTCTTGGAAAAGGTCCTTCGCAAGTTCGACAAGGTGGCCCCCCGCAGAAAAGACGACTCCCAAAATATCCTGAACCGCATCGACACCGACGACGGTGGCCTTAGCGTGGACGGCTGGTGTGTGTACCTCGACAACGACGAACCTGACAACGGTATCCCCCGTCTTTACGTTTTTCCCCCCCTCTCCCCTGACTCCATCCCTAGCCAAACCGCTTTCCGAGGCCGAACTATTGGCCGTATGCCATGGTCCACCCGACTCCATCAAAGAGCAAGGCCTCACCCTCCGTCGCACGGGCCGTACAAAGCGATCCAAGGCTCTCCATCGCATATTTGGCGAAGACCCCCCCATCCCGTCCCCACGCACCTCCAGCCCTACCTCTCCCGCACGAAACGCGTTCCCACTCCCACCACAACGACAATCTACCTTGGACGACGGTCCCGATCTCGACTTCCCATCATCCGAGTACGTCACCGCCACTGCCGACGGCCAGAAATCCAACAAGGCTATCAAGCGTGCCAGCACCATCAGCATCCTTAGCGGCCTCGGCGTCCGTGACCCCGAAAATGCCCTCGAGACTCCCATCTCCCCCACCCTCGTCTCCTCCAAGAAACCCTCCAAGCTTCGCAACTTCTTCGGCCAGCGTCCCCCGAGCGAGCTTATCACCACCCACTTGACCGAGTACTTTCCCTTTGCCGAAAAGAAGGCCCTTCGAACGGCCCGACATAGCATGATGCTCCGCGCATCTACCAGCAAACGTGAGAGCATGATGTCGCTCAACCCGCCCCTGCCGTCACGATTCAGCACTAGTACCCAAGGCTCACACGGCCTGTCGTCCAAGCGCAATTCGATCATGTCCACCGGCAAGGGTTCCATCGCTAGCGAGGGTGTGTCCGAGGATCCCCCGCGCGTGTCCATCTCCACCGAGGACGGCAACTCTGTCATCCTCACCGGCGACGATGTCGAAAAGTTGTCTGGCATGAACTCCAAACCACACTTGCTACCTCCGGTAACGTTCCCGACCGAGTCTCTCTCCGAGTCGATGGAGGGTCTCACCGGGACCAGACGGCTCTCTCGCACCAGTTCGAACGCGTCGAAGCGGATGAGCTTCATGACAGAGCTCAGAAGCAAACGCGACCGATCAGACACCGCGAGCCTCCTCACCGTCGACGAGATCACCGCCGAAGTCGAGAACCGCCGACAGAGCATGGCGGTCGACATGGGTGTCGAAGGTGCCGAGGACTGGACCAAGGTGGAGCCCGACATTGACGACGTGTCGAGCCTCTCGGAGGACACCATGTTGGAAGACGAGGACGAGGAGGATGAGGACGAGACGGAGGAAGAAGACGAGACCGGTCGAACTATGACGTCGAGCGGAGGTATTCCTCCTGTGTCCTGTCTTGCCGGATTCCGGTTCTCATGCTCCGACAGGCACGAAATGGATCAAGGGCGCCCTGATTGGTGCCGGCTCGTTTGGGAAAGTCTATCTCGGCATGGATGCCGTCAACGGGCTTTTGATGGCCGTCAAGCAGGTAGAGCTCCCGACGGGATCGGCGCCAAATGAGGAGCGCAAGAAGAGTATGCTGAGCGCGCTCGAACGCGAGATCGATCTGCTCAAGGACCTTTCGCATCCCAATATCGTGCAATATCTCTGTCCGTCCTTTTTCCTTTTATTATTCCCTGGCTGACGTACGCCAGATTCCTCGGTCGACGACGACTATCTCAACATCTTTCTCGAATACGTCCCCGGCGGGTCCGTGACCGCGTTGCTCCGCAACTATGGCGCGTTCGAGGAACCGCTCGTCAAGAACTTTGTTCGTCAGATCCTCCAGGGCCTCAACTACCTCCACGAACGCGACATCATCCACCGCGACATCAAGGGTGCCAACATTCTCGTCGACAACAAGGGTGGCGTCAAGATCTCCGACTTTGGCATCTCCAAAAAAGTCGATGGCAGTGCGTGTCCCTCTCATTTAGGGCATGATCGCCCGTTCACCGCCCATAGATCTCCTTACGGGCAAACGGATGAACCGTCCGTCGTTGCAAGGTTCGGTGTTTTGGATGGCGCCCGAGGTCGTCCAGCAAAAGTCGCACACAAGCGCGGCCGACATATGGAGCGTGGGCTGCCTCGTCGTCGAGATGCTCACCGGCGAGCATCCGTGGGCGCAGCTGACGCAAATGCAAGCCATCTTCAAGGTCCGTGCCGTTCTCCTCGTTCCTGTTGGCGCAGCTCACCCCTCTCCTCCCCCTTCTAGATTGGGCAATCGGCGACGCCGGCGATCCCATCGGACATTTCGCCCGACGCCGCTGATTTCTTGACGCGGACGTTTGACGTTGATCATACGTCGCGACCGAGCGCGGGCGAGCTGTTGCTCCACGCGTGGTTGGCTGTCAAGAAGCCGACGGTGTCGAGCGGAAAGGGTAACAAGATGGTGCCGACGATCGAGGTCACCGCGTAATCCGCTTTCTCTCTTTTTTTCCCTTGTTGGTAGATGCTTCTTTTTACGCGGTTGTCATCCGGAATACCACTGTCATATCACCCACATTCTGTTTTTCTTTTCTTTAATATTTATTGTTGCATTTCCACGACTATCTGATGCCTTTTCTTTTCTTTTGTTGCCATCTACACTTTAATGTACGCCACATGTGCCTAGGATAACGTCGACATGGATACGAATGCTTTTTTACTTACGTTGTGCGTGCTTCGAGACCTTATATGTACCCTCGCCTAGCGGCTGCCAAGCAAGATACAAAACACGTTGCAAAGGGTGGCCCGGCTGAAACGGACGATAAGCACTGCTCGCCACTCGCTACTCGCCCAGGGATGGGACAGAACGGGCATGCTTACGACTCAGAGCAGGGTCGAACGAGGCACGTACGCCACCGTCCGTCTGGTGCAGGTCTCCGACGCGGCCACATGCACGCGGTGTTGCGGTGGTTGGTGACCGGTGGCCGGTGAACACTGCCGGAGACGACGACGTACGTTATGCCCCTGTCGTGACCGAGGCGATGCTCAGAAAAAAAAACACCCGGTGTCGCTGTCAGTGGGGGGATGCACGAACCGGAACGGCGTACGTCGTCGTCGTCGTCGCGGTACCGGTGGTGCGGGTGCGCTGAGAGGTCCTCGCCAAGGGTTCGAACGTTGTTCCCGTTCGCCGTGTCGGCTGCATCTGTCTGTGCCAGTTGAACGTTCCAAACCCGGGCCGCCGTCACGTCCCACTAAATTGTTGCTATTCCCCGTCCTGCCAGGACTCGCCCGTCACGGTCGAGTGGAAAACGTGGTCCCAGGGGGAGACGACGAACCTCGAGCTCTCACTCGTCGCGTTTCAAAATCTGCATTAGAAAAAAAAACACAGGCAAGCGTGACTTGGTCGAGAGTCGCAAGTCGCGACCCGAACGCTCTTGCTCCCACGGTCCCCTATCGCGCGCATCTTCACGCCGATCCTTCACGCCATCCATACCCCACGGTTTCCGCCGCGGGGACGTCTCACCGGCGGCACCTCTCTAGTGAGCCGTCGTGTTCCAAAAAGTCTGGCATTCGAAAAAAAACAAGGCCGCTGAGCGCGTCGGAGTCGCGCGAGTCGCGACTCGAAAACGTTTCTCACGGCCCCCTATCACAAACGCATTTCCTTTCACGCTCGATCTTTCCATCCACCCATCCATACCCCTACGGCACGCGACCTCGCGCGTCCGCGCGCTGCACCACATCTCGACGACTCCCGAAAAATAAAAATAAAAATGAAAGCCCTCAAGAAGCAGCTCAAACAGATCCGATCGACCATCGCCGGCGATACCACCTCTCCAACGCGCTCCAGCGCCTCCGACGATCGCGACGACGACAAAGACAAAGACTCGGGGTCACGACGACCCGCCTTCGCCTCGCATCCCAGCGAGCGAGGGTCGGCCGCGGACGTGTCCAGCATCGCGCCCGCCGGCGATCCGGACCTCGCACACAAGTTCGGGCGGTTCAGGATCCTCGTCGTCGGCCGGGCAAACGCCGGCAAGACGACGGTCCTTCAGCGGATTTGCAACTCGACCGAAGAGGCGGAGGTCTATGATTACCGTGGCAAGAAGGTTGGCACCGCCCGTCGCGTTCCGGGATCATGGCTGCTGACCGCGCATGACTACAAAAAAAAAAGGTTGACCGTGTGGTCGAAGGGAGAAGAGAGGTGAGCGGCGTTGTGGTTGTCGTGTAAATTGAATTAGATCCCGCCTTTACGCTCTGTAGCGTGGTCTGCACGACATCAACTATGAGATGGTCTTCAAGAGTAACCCCAACTTTGTTTTCCACGATTCTCCTGGATTCGAGGCAGGAGACGAGACAGAGCTTCGGCAAATGAAGGACTTTATTGTCGAGCGGTCCCAAACTGTCAATCTGAAAAAGCGGATCCACGCAATATGGTGAGTAGGCTCAATCATCTATTGTATGTGACTGTTTTTAAGGCAAGTAGGTTTTGTATTCCAATGGATCAATTTCACCGTGCGATCACAGTAGCGGAGGAAAGGTTCTTTGGTGAATGTGACACCAAGAATGGTGAGTAGTCCTACTGGTGAATGCTTCTATTTTGATAGCTGGGTACCAGTGCCAGTTGTAGTGCTATTCACAAAATTTGATGCACTCATGATACAGGCATTCCAGCCTGACCATTTCTCATTGCCTGAAGAAGAAAGACTGAGAGAGCTGAGGAAGATTAGCCAGGAGATATTTTGCAAGAGGAATATTTGGGGAGATTTGTGCAAGATGACATTTCCTCCACAAGCATCAGTGCAGCTTGAGAGTATGTATACATTTACTGTGATCCTTGGTTTAAAGCATTCACAATGTTCTAGACATGGACACATCTGACATTGGGTGTAACATACTACTAGAAACAACAGCATCTGTATTGGATGATGTATCACTGCAGATGCTATTGGTATCAGCACAGGAAACAAACATTCTGCTATGCACCTATTATGCCATCAAATTGTAAGTGAAAATGATATATTGTGTAAAGATCTATTAATTCCACAAAGTGCTTTGGAGCCCTATGTTGAATTCAGAATCACCTCAAAAACTCAATATCATATAGCAGGGGCAATTTCAACTTGGTTTCCACATATAAAGGTATGGTTTTTGTACCAACAATTACTCATAGGAATAGTGAGTGTACTTTGAAAAGGCAATCTCTATAAGGCTGAAGACTAAAATTTAGTTTGATTTCATTTTTTTTGTAATGAAAAAAAGGTTAGTATTCCTTTTGTTATTGAGATTTCAAAGTAAAGGGCTAATAATGAATGCCTTTACTTGTTGGCATGCTATTCATAGGAGGTAAGCTGTCTAATACCTATATTGAGCATCCTTCTCATGGCTCTTTCTTCTACCACTTGTTACATATTTATAGCCAGTAAGTGGTTTGTACATGAAAGTAGACAATTATGTATTTGATGAACTTTTTGTTCTCCACAGCCAGTGAGTAAATTAATGTGTACAAAACTTGGGCATATCTTTATGACTCTTTCTTTTGCTCCCCTTTTATTAAAAGAGAGTAAGATATCTTATATTTATTTCAAAGTATTCTGTTTATAATGCCTGCTCTTGTTTTTTTATCTATAGAGAGTAAGTGAATTTATTTTCATCAGGAGTGAATATTTTGATAGGCCTCTTCTCACCTCTTTCATTTTTAGATTGTAAGTGGTCTGGTATACCATACACTCCTTATGACCTTTTTCTATTGTCCTTCATAGCCAGTAAGTTTCAATATGTAAGTTTAGGCATAATCTCATGGCTGTTTTTGTTGTTTCCTATTCATAGCGAGTAAGTGATCTCATGTACAAATTTGATATTTTGAATGTTCTAATGGCTTTGATCTTCACAACTCTACCTTTTTTTTTTGCAGGGGGTAAGTTGTCCCAATGATATTGAATGTGAGCATTTGCTTGAAGGCTGTTTCTTATATCCATAGCAAGTAAGAGCCTGATATACTGCATATCAAAAAATTGTGTTAATTTTGTTGTTTAGGGAGTAAGTGGTCTGCTATACAAATGAATATGCATCTTACAACATTTTTCATGATTTTACTCTTTATATATAGCTAGTAAGTGGTCTCACATACCCTTTAAAAAATTCATGTCACATCTTATCTTTTCTACTGCTTTTCTGCCTATAGTGGGCAAGTGGTCTGATAGACATGAAAAATAAGCATTTTATTCAATGACCTCATTTCCTACATCCCTTCCATCAATAGTGGGTAAGTGACCATACATTTGTACATATGTGTTAGCAACAGCATCCTTTATTAATACTTTTTTCTGTTCTTTCATTTACAGATTGTAAGTAGTTGGATTTATCTTGGAAAAAGCACATATCTCCTTATGGTATTTGATATACTACTTTTTTGATAGGTTGTAAGTGGTCCAATATGTTCATTTATTTCATGTCCTTTACTTTTGACACATCTGAAGGGAGTAAGTTGTTTATTAGCATCAACACACAACCTTTTACAATCTCTTTTCCTACTATCTATTATTTATAGCTTGTAAGTGATCATACTTTGGATATATATACATCCTTATCCCATTTTTCCATGCATAGGAGGTATGTGACTGTTTTTATTTTTATTTTTAAATCTCTTTCAAGGTTTATGTTATAACCCTTTTTTTTCATGTGCTACAGCGAGTAAGTGGCCTGATGTGCATTGGAAATTGGTGCTCTTAGCCCCCCTTCCTTACCACTCTTTCCCATTTGAAGCCAGTATGTGATCTCATGTGCTTCAAAGAGCTGATACATATTATATATGGCTTTATAGAAAGTATGTGAGGTATTTTAAACATAAGATGGAATAGCTGATGACTGCACTTTTCTCAATAATTATATTTAGTTGGTGAGTATTATATCTACATACATAGCATGCTCTAACAGACATTCATATTATATGAAGGATGTAAGCCAAAATTTCTATACAACAACCCTCCAAGTGTTTATATCAATGGATCACATTGTCATCTAGATTGCAAGTTTCTCACTTGTTTTCATTGTGTTTTCTATGCTTACATACTTTAATATTTTACATAGGAGGTTTGTTTTTTATTTCTATCTCCTGTTTCATCACAAACATTGATATTTTAGATTGTCAGTACACACAACTCACAGAAAGTATGTATTTTATATGGCTATTTCTAAATGCAATAGTTGAGTATCACATATATAGATTCCTTTGTTAGAAATAGAAGACACAGCATGGGCATGCATATTTATATCAATATTTCTTATTAACTCAACATCCATCTATTCAGGCTTGTAGAGGAGAAAATACATGGAAGGATGGCCTTTGTCAAGGAATAGGCATGTCATTCAACACTGCACTCCACAAATTATATATATTTTTAATAGAACTCTTGCTAGTTCTTCAATATTCCTTTTCTCTTGTTCAAAAAAAGTGTGAAGATCCATTCCACATGGCACTGAAGAAATATCAAGAGTCCAACATATCAGCCCAAATCTCCAATAAACTTGATGGTCTTCTTGGCCAATATGTGGCCAGCAATAGGGATGAAAGGATTAAATTAATCATGGATATAATCATGTGCCATCAAATCTGTAGGTGTTCAAGTGAAATACATAACATATGTGTGCTAACATGGGTTGTAGTAGATTGAATAGTACATTATCTTGGCTTACAGGGTTTTTTCTTTTCATTGTATGTTTAAGAGTCAGTGGTGATGAGATCATGATTATATGTGTGTAAATATAAAATGAACCCAGCATACAGTAGTAAGCCTGACACTCATGTCCATCATGGGTTTCCTTGCAGCCACATTACAATTCACAATGAAGCTGTAACATGTTTCATCAGACTACTCATCCATTGGAGAATCTCTGAGGAATGTGCTTTCCTGCAGGTATACTATTGTCTATTTGTTCACTCTAACTCAGCATATGTACAAGTACAAAATAACAACTTTCATTTGGCACTCAGTCATGGTTGTCAACAGTTTGCTGAAGGAGTGACATGTTCACATGTGGACGAAGAGGCAGGTGGCAAGGGAATATGGCCGGGTAACTGGATAAGATGCCTGTCAAGTCCGATCTCAAATCACCAGCAGATATGCTCACTGAGTGAGACCGTTCAACCACTTTGGTTCAAAGAGGATATCATTGCCCTTGCCATCCTTGGCAGGGTAAAAGTCGATCGTTGCCAACATTGTGCTGATTGCACTCCACAGCGACGCATCGGCTGTGTGTCTTCCTGATAACAAAAATATTAGCATCCATGTTTGCGATCCACCTTAACGCGTCAAGAATGGGAGGACATACCAGGGCATATCCTTCGACCAAAACCAAACACGAAATCGGCTGGTTCATCGTCGTTTAGCGTACCGTCCGCATTGAGGAACCTCTCAGGAAAGAAGGCCTCTGGGTTTGGGTATCGACGCTCGTCACGAGATATGGCCCTAGTTCAAGTAGTATGAAACATCGAAAGGCCAGAAAAAGCCAACATGGACACACCAAACATTTATAGCAACACTCGTCCCTGACTTAGTCCATTTCAAACACATGTACGTTCGGACGGACAAGACGTACCCTTGGGGATATAATACCCATTATACACATCACTGCTTGAAGTTGCATGCCAGACACCTGGACGATGTTGAATACCTCACGATAACTGCAGGTCTGAAAACGTCCTTACCCGTAGGCACCGCAGGGTGCCACCTCAAAGTCTCACGGACGATCGCGTCGACATACGGCAAGTTTGCCCTATCGTCGAAGTCGGGGAGACGAATTTTCCCGACCACGGCATCGACCTCCATCTGAGCACGCTGCCACACATGAGGATGGAGAACCATGGCAAGCGTAAAGACCATCATGGATGAGGTTGTCTGCCAATATCGTCAGACAGGTTAATCCAGCATTTTGTACCAGTGGTAGTATCACATACGGACTCTTCAGACCCTACACGAAATTCAAGCATGAGTTTATAATTTATAGCACAGCATGAATAGGCATAATGTATCATACCAATAATGGCAGTCAAAGCGGCACTTTTCAGAGCGGAGACGTACTTGCGCTGATCGGATTCATTTAGTCCCTGCATCCGAGAGAGGTGATCAGCAACCATCGAGAAGGTCGGATGTTCGTGGGAGTCTTTCTGAGGTTCCGGATTCGGTCAAAAAACAGAGAACGAAAGTGAAGCGAGACTAGTTACCACTCTCTGCTCAGCATATTGGTAAGGCATCTCTGTTGCTTTGATAGCTAACGCGGAAGCATAGCTCGCTTCGCGCTTCAATGACGAACCCGGGCACCAGTCTGGAATACGTAGTACTTTCGGGGCGTTGAGCAAACAAGCAAAGTTACTGATCTGTAAAAAAATTACTTACGGAAGGGGAACAGCCTGAGGGACATGGACTTTCCCAGGTTAAAAACTGTCCCCACCGCCGCCGTGTAAGCTTCAACGATCTGAACTATAGGGTCATGTTGGGTGCTCGGTTCATAATCGTAAGCAGCAGACAACGCTACTGCGATAGAAAAACTGAGGGGCTGTACTGAGTCACACCATTGGAAACCTGGAAATGAAACTCACGTGCAAAAATGGTGTTGATATTGAGCAGGATTTTTGGCGATGTTCGTCACCAACTCACGAGCACGATGCAACTGCATCGGACGAAAGCTGACTGCAGACTTAGAGCGGAAGGTCTGGTGTACCATCCGTCTGCAGAGTCGCCAGTTGTCACCGTAGGGGGTAAAAACAAAGGTTTTGTCCCCTCCGAATCTGCAGGACATTGGTAAGTTATAAAACGGTGCTGTCAAATCACTTGCTGTGAGAAGCCAGCCACGCGAGGTCTGTCGGAATAAATCTGAGAGCGTTTCTCGAGTAGGTCAATAGCCATCTCTTGCGATCCAAGCACTACAACACCCTCATTCAAAAGCCGAAAGTACACCATGTTGCCTACCACGGATCATTATGATGATCTCGAGCGAGTGCAGAACCTCAGAAACTCACCATATTTTGTGTGCCACTTGGTATATGTTTTCCATGGCTCCTCGCCGTCGATGGAGTGAATATTTCCTAGCAGTGGAATTTGTGTTGGGCCAGGAGGAAGAGGTAATCCATTGCTCTCTACTTTGGCTCGAATGCGTCGCACGCAGTCTAGCGCAATAATAAGCGTCGAGAGAGTTATCGCAAGCCGCACGGTGAATTGTTGTATCATCGAAGAGAAGAATGCATCCTCACCCGAAAGAAACAGGACAATTTATACCCGTCAGAGTTTACCGCTTGACCGGTCCCGGAGACACCTGGCTGAGACCCATGCCCTGCGACGGGTGCACTCGCCGAACGGTATGTGTGCGACACCCTGCCAGGTGGCCGTCATGCTCCTGGCAGCGGAAGGTATAACGCTGATAGCAAACAACACGATATGCCACATCACAACTGTTCACGTGTGAGTGCAGAAACAGTGACTTTGATCAGCGAGAGATGAATGGTTGTGTGGTGAGCGGGCTCTGACGACGCGTTGTGGTACACCGCGCTACACCATCGAGGCATAGGAGGCCGACGAAACATGCAGAGGGCCATTATGCCAGGCACAAGAGGTACGAGAGATGGAACTCGTCGGATGCAGTGTTCCAGAATGGGGCCACTGGTGCAAGCGACCTGCAATCTCCGCCAGTGTTTGAAGTGTCAGTGGCGAGCCCACGGGGCGTGGCGGTCTCACGGTCACTGTAGATCCTCGTTTGCATACAGTCAAATCTCGCCGTTATCACCATCAGTGCATCAGTGCCACTGCATACGACCATCGATATTGAGATATTTGTCTGCCACCGACGTTTATCGACTCCTAGCTTTGCTGTCCCCGGTGATGCAAAAGCTTTATTGTTCGGATCTGAGCCTTCCAGTCGGTTTGGGACCACTAGTCTATACGTCACTCTCTGCTGGCCCCCGAGTCGGCGCTCGGTTCGACCGGCTACTAACCTAAATCCACGGGTCTGCTTTACACTCGAGCCAAGTATTAGCGTGTCTCATACCAAAGCGATGCATCAGCCAAATTACATGAAATACCATTGTTTTCTAAATTGTGAGAAGGCCATGAACCACGTTCATGGCTATGGAGCCGGCACCCGTGGCTTTTTGACCTTCTACGGGCTAGCTGGTGACACTTCAAACACTGGTGAATGGCACGCGACAGAGGGCGCGGAGCAGAAAGGTAGGGATGCGAATCCGGCGATCGCTACGTCGCGTGTTTGCTTACAAGTGCGTAGCATACCACCAAACGTCATAAATTTCACTCGTTCATTGCGCGGAACGCCCACGGTTTAACGACCCTCGTCAGACCGCGCCCGTTTCCGCTTGCCGCCCGCCCTCGACCCCGGCCCCCAATTCGGCGCTGGATTCTGCTGATACCGCACGATCTTGGCCTCGCTCGCTCTCGTCACGGCATCCGGGTGCCGCTTGAAGTCGATTTCCGTCCTGTCATGCACGATACGTATCAGTGTCACCACACCACGACGGCAAGACAGGGACTCACGTGATCGCCTTGCTCAACAACCGCGCCGCGGGCGAAGCATCCGACACCCGATCCATCCGTACAGGATGCCGCAATGCCCACGCGCGAAACACGTCGTGCACCACCGTGCGCGACGCGGTCGTTTTAAGCGACCCCGGCGAGGCATGCGAGCGCGATACCTTGTACCCCGCGTGGAGGAGCGCGGAACTGTGTGCGCGTGAGCGAACACACAAATAAGACAATGAGAACGCAACACGAAACGTACGCCACGTCGCCCAGCGCAGGCGTGGAACAATGCATCGTACCCGCCACACGGGCGGGCGTAAAGTAAAATGGGACATCAAGTTCCTGTGTCGGGTCAGGCTAGCAACGAGGAAGAGCGCGGCACACGGACCTCGTGCGCAACGGCCAACATGCCCTTCATTCGCAGTGATGTGCCGTAATTGGCCGCGTGCAGATCAACGTGCGCGGCCACCTTGGCGACGAACGCGGGGTTGTGCAACGGACCGGACCACATGGGCCCGGCAACCTGTCCGGTGTTCAGTGTGTATGACTGGCTTGGAAAGAGACACGGCGCACGTGCATGCTAAACCCACATTCGGGACACGTCCCGTTGACGGGCGGTCCTGTGGCAGTCTTGTACTGCAGATTCACCGCGCCAGCGTCATTTGTGCGTTCTGCGACGCGCCCCAGTTTTTGTTCGTGATAGGATGCGCAACCGGAGCAGACGTAAAAGAGCGATGTTTTGCTTGAATCTTGTGAGCATTGGCATAGAGGGGAAAGGGATGCGAGTGTATTTACCTAGCTGCTTTTTTTACTTCGACGGGGGCGGCGTGGACGCGGACAAAGATGCGGACATAAAAGTCGATGGAGAGGGATAGAAGCGGTTCAATGTAGCGTCCATACCTACCTGCAGACGTCGAGATTGTGTTCAAAACAAGCCGGAGCGCCTATCACAAAGTGAGTACGACCAAATCCGGGGCTTCTGAACAGTACACTTGCACCCTCGTGTGAGTATTCCGCCTTGACCGGCATACCGCCGTAATTCGAAAAACTGTCAAGGATATGAGACGAGAGAGAACAAGATGGCTCGTGCGTATCACCATTTTTCAGCATAGTTGGTCGTTGCAAGCACAGACATATCGGTGCATGTAACACAGAGCAGACCTGGAATGGTCAGCGTCGGCGATCAAGACGTGGTCCTTCCTTCCGACTTGCCTCCACTGTTGACGGCTTGGACGGCCGCGTCGATGAATGGTGCGGCGGTACCGTACGGGTCGAGGTCGACGACGTCGACGCGCGTTTTTTCAGTACGATGGTTGTACATCAAGGCACTAGTCCATGTTAGTTCCGTCCGAGTCATTCATGAACAAGAAGGACATGCCACGCGTCGTCTTCGTGCACGCGGACTTTTCCCGGGTTCGACTTCGTCGTGGGCTGACCATCGGGTGTCGTGGTTTCTTCCTCAAACGGACCTAGTCCGTTGATTTCCACGTTGCGCTTCATCGCAGCGGTTGCCGAAGGGGAAAGATCGTTGGCGATAATAAACCTGGTGCACATGTGACCAAAACTTCGAGGCTGATCGGCTGACGCGACGAACCTCACGAGAGGGATCTCTTTCGCATAACGGATGGACCGCAATCCCGTGGCCGAGAGCGCCTCGAGAAGAACGAATTTATGCGGGTGGTACTTGAAAGCCCAGTGAGCATCACACGGGGGCGGATCAAGCGGCATACATACTACACGCGGCTTCGAGGTCGCCTCGGGTGCATCCAGAACAACACTTGACGACTCGCCCGCCGTATCCGCAGCCTCGTCTTTTCGTCTACATGAGCACCACCACCGACCACGACGCCCATGCTCACCTTTCCACACTGCATCTGCCAGTCTCTTTTGTCGCCTCTCCTCGGCTTGGGCAAACTTGGTCTCCTTTTCCCTGTCGAGTTGCTCACTCCAGACGCGAATGCACGCGACGCTCATGTCGCGATTGAACTCTTGGACCGGGTTCAGGAATGCTTCGTCCTTGGAGATGAGAATATGAGCTTTGTTCTCTGTGTAAAGGGAAAAGCCCTCGGGGACGGTGATGGGAGCTTCGTCCACAATTGCGGTCGCCATCGAACGTCGCAGTAAGAAAGATCGTGCGCAGAGGTTTGAATACAAAGGCCCAGGTACAAATGCGAGGCACAGCGGCCCGTTGCGCGCAAGCACGAAGCGCAAAGGAGACGTCACCTTGAAAGTCGTTCGGAGCTCTGGATGAACCCCGCTTGTTGACTTTGCCAACTCGGACAATGACTCGCTAACATATCCTGGCGGCTTAACCAGTTCTATCGTCTTATACTGCTTACGCTTCTTACTAGGTGACCAGGGCCAGGTCATTATTGAATTGAATACTGATCGATGAGCACTGGCAACGTCTTTCCACACATCCATTTCGGCTCCACTCATCATCTTCGTCTTGACATATGGCCCATTCGCATTACCCAGAAAACACGCCACGGCACCTCCCAGGACGCCGGGGGCTCGAAACAGGTGCAGGATGTCCTTGATGTTACAGCGGTCATTTGCGTGCGCGGATCGGGTTCTCGGACCTCCTTGCGAAAGTGAATGGGCCGCTGGCTTGCTCAGGTGTGCGTACTTTGACTGTCCTGTCCATCTCGCAGTGGCTGACGAGCACACCCCCGCCCTACAACGACTTACACGTCCAGTCCACTTGACATGTGGTTGGTGTGTCTAGCATACTGCCAGTCTCTCACCTACAACGTCGAGGCAGCGTGTGAACTGCTGAAGCAGGTCTGGATTGCCGTAGGCTGCAGTCCCCTTCTTCGCTCTCTGCCATTATGGACGCATATATTGTCCTTTGGGCTCGTGCAGAGAGCCCGCAGTGCTGGCGCGGCCTGCTTGCGACCGGCGAGGAGGCCCCCGTCGCTCTGTATGCGGTCGAGGCAAACACTATTTTTCAAGGTGTGACTCTGTTCTCGACTTTCTTCCCGCGTTATGATGTTGATCCAATGCGCGAACAGGTCGGCGAGGTAACAGGGTGCAGGCACTTATCTTGGACCAAATTAAATCGTGTAGAACGGGACTCTGTTTTGTCTTTCATGTGAAGCTGCCGGGTTGAGGGGGCTCTTTGACAAACGTGAGCCGGTCTCGGACCGACACCTTATTTGCCACCCTCTCATAAGATTTAGGATGGTGCCAAGCTTAGATTCGATGCATCGAAGTATATACATGGTATCCTGGTACCCTGGCATCCATTTCTGCACTGGATACGGACAGCCGGGACTACTTTCGAGCGACCAAAGCTAAACATGCCCGAACCAGCATTATCGATGGCCGAAACTCTCCCTGCAAAGTCATCAACCCAAACTGCCCTGCCTTTGCCCACTCGTTTACCATCGGAATACCCCAAAGCGCTAGCCAACCAAACGTCCACGCCCAACCCAAGATACCACCCACTCGCCTCCCCGTACATTTTTTCCAGACATGTTCCAGCACGACTCCGACACCGTTCATCGCCCAAAACCCGAGGATGATGACCGAGTTCCCGCCTCGGCCAAACGCACGAAGCTGAACGTCATGCAAGATGCCAGAGAATATAAACGCGCCCAAAAGGCCTGCGCACCGGCCAAAGAGGGCGCTGAGTGGCCGAACTCCAAGTACCAACACCTGTTCACGCAGTAGCTGATGCCACCGACGGCCCCATAGATCGCTCAGCGATGTCGACAACCACGGCGAGTCGAATATGGGTGGCCATTGAGATGGGTGGTGCTGGAATACGATGGTGCACACGATCGCGGGGATGAGGTAGCCACACTGGAGCGAGAAGTATAAGATCCAGATCGTCAAAAATGAGATCCATATGGCGTGGAGGAGCTCTTGGAAAGACGGGAGGGCGTTGTCGAACAGAGGGCCGCCATCGAGCGAGGCAACCGTCTCCGGGAGCCATATGCGCAGAAGCTGAACCGCGACGTCGAGACACACGGCAAAAAAGATAAACTGGGCCGTCGACCAGAGTGCGAAGAGGATACGAGAATCCGTGTTGATGACAGGCTTGGGGACAACCGGCCCTTGCCACCAGTTCCACCCAATACCTCGCGCGTTGTACATCAAGTCCAATGCGTTCCAGAGTGCGGTGGAGAGACGTGGACTTGAGTTGACCGATTTTTTTGAAGGACCACCATCGCGATGATAGGTCTCTTTCACACATGCCCAGATCGTACCGCGCATGGCGGCGCAAAACATGGGAGTCTAGAATGAATGTTCGTCAAAGCAAGTCACAGGGCTGGAGCACTAGCGTAATCACCATGAGCGCAGTGTTCATATGGCCCCGTTTGGGATCACCTCCCGACATGTCGACAAATGCACCACGCCAGGCAAGCCAAAGAAGGCAAGGTAGCAATGCAACGCGGTAGACGGCCGTTCCTTTGAGCTGGACGAGAACGCCCATCAGGTAAAAGCATAGGATGGGCGGGAGGATATAAGCAAGAAAGGTGTCCCTCGTCAAGGCGACCTTTTGCGACAATGAAAAGAGGTTTCCACCACTATCCGTAATCATACTAGCACGAACGAGGATCCTGTTGCGGGAGGGACACGGGGGAAGCGACGACTGTTTCAGCTCATCTCACTGACAGCATGGCTTTAATTAGTCTGGTTACCAGGCTAGGCCTTTATGGAGCTCGGTGGGGCTGAAACAAACGTAGCTGCTATTTTAGGCCTTATTTGGATATCCAACGAAGTCCAGGATTCGCTGGGTACTGCATGATTGATTGACCACAAATATTCGTATGACTTTGCTGATTGATCTACAATGTATCTGTGTTCACTTGTATGCTGTGGAATGGGTCAATCCAATCACACAGTATGGAGATGATACATTTGTGTTGACTCTCGATCATTCCCTGTCGACCTGGAGGCTGTTCTGATCATCTCTTGTGGATATGAAGAGGACATACTAGAGATTTGGTGGCCTGAGCCAGTAAAATTATCACACCCTTATCTAGCCTTCTCGGCACGTTTTCGACTAGTACGATCCAGGACATTACGAACCCCCGGTTTCTACTCCCCGCCGCCACCCTCGACTTTGTGCAGTGGATGCAGTCTGTGTTCGACGCAGGTCTCCGTCAACCTCACCAACGCCCAGGGTACATCCAGCCCCCAGCGACGCTGACCGACACGCCAAGGTGCAGCAGGCAATACTCTCCTCTTACTCGCGGCCTACGCCGGCCACACAGACCTCGCATGGCGGCCCTGCGCGACTGCAACACCAGTCCGATCCACCTCAACGATTGCAGTCAATCCAACTGAGCCGGCGCCGTCTTCAAGGCGCACAACAGCATCATGCATCCTTCCTTAGTCTATTGTCGGAAATCATAGACTCGTGAAACAGAGCGCTCGAAGTTGGCAACTTGTACTAAGTAGTATCTTTCTATCTATTGAGGTGTTGTATGTCATTCTGTCTCCTCCGACGACCTATAGCTATGGGTGGGGAACAGCGGTAAGCATTGTATGTATTGGCCAGCCAGAGAAAAAAAAAAGGAACAGCACTCCGATTGCAAATTACGACCGCCATCCAGCTGCTTGTCCTGGTATTGCCACGCGGTTACTGGGCAGAAACACAGCACGTTGAACAACACCGCAGCTGTCAGGTGTGCTTGATGTCGTCCTGCGCGTTGGTGAGAGTTTGAAGAATTTGGACTGACCTGTTCAAGTTGCGGACATCCCGTTTTGTATTGAAATTAGCTCTTATCAATAACACGAGGCAGATTCACTTCCAAGTGTGGGACTGAAAGCTGGCCGCTATCTTAATTTCCTCTCGTGACCATGCAGACCGCATGATCAATAACGTTCAAGTACGAAGCTCCAAGTGAACTCTTTGCTGAACGCCTCCGTATCTGGTTCTACGCCCACCATGGAGTTGCATACCTCTCCCCCGGAATATTTGGGCCAGAATGATAATTCCACTTCAGATGCCGGACCACCCAAGGCCAGCAAGGCCAAGGTACTCATTGCGGCAGTCGAAGAAAATGAGCCTCTGGTTACCAGGAGAGAACTCTGGAGTTACTATCGTGTGTCCAATTTCAGGTCCTGCATACCCTGCTAATGAGACACCAGTCTACTACAACGGTGACAATGTGCGTTTACATCTTGTTCCGTGTAATCCTTCTACTCATCTGGTTTCCAAAGGGTGTCGGCCCTCTCGGTTATACCCAAACGTTGTTCCAAAGCCTCGCGACCTCTGCTGGCTATGATCCAACAGTTGGACCAGGTTCCTCTTGTCTTTCCGATACTGCATCAGGTCAATGTGTCCTTCCCTGGATGGGGGGTACCAAGTCCATTGCAGGCATTATCCTCATTGCAAACGGGATCAGCTTTTCCATCATGACTGCCATATTCACGACGATTGGCTCCGCCGGTGACTATGGCACTTTTGGCCGCTGGCTTCTGTTCACTGTAACGCTCGTTTGTTGGGCCGCTCAGTATGCTTGTATGGCACTTACCTGTGCGTGGTATTTGAATTGGTATTGGTGAAGCTAATTGGCGTCGAATAATTTGTGCTCAGCTCCAAATCGTTGGAAACTTGCGATGGCGCTCTATATCATCGGTTTTGTCTCCTATGGCGCAACACTGGTATTTTACGCGGCCGCGTTTCCGCGTCTCGCCCGGAACACGCCCCACTCTCGTTCCCTGCGTGAAAAATATGAGAATGGTGACATCCCGGTCGAAGAATACGAAACAGAAGAGTCCCTTGAGAAGAACAGGATCAGTAACATATCTACGGTGGGTTCAGGCACGTGCTTGTTTATGACCACACTTATTTGAGCATACCAGGTACACAGTAATATTGGTTATGTTGCTACATACGTTTTGAATTTGGCACTTCTCCTTCCACCGAAAACGGCGAACGACCCCAAGGTTGACAATTATGTATTAGTCCTGTGCGCCTTCCTCTCCTAGACTGTCTCACCGCTCACTCTGTGGTTAGAGACAATTCTTACTGGGTTCTACTCGGAATTTGGTGGTGTATGTGTTCAATGTGGTGGCAAGAGATCGACTGATCGTGGCCTAGTCATATACCAATCGCCTCGCCCGGGTCCTCCTTTGCCCAAGGACGAGAGCTACCTTACTATAGGATGGAAGCAGGTAATAGAATGGGTTGCTCACGCAAAGTGATGCATGCTTATGCCGCGTTTAGATCTGGGCAGCTCTCAAGACTTATAAATACCTCCCATATACTTTTGTGTACCTGGTTGCCTATTTCCTTTTGGCGGATGCAAGTACTTGTACCCCTCCTTTTAATGCGATGGACTGATCCGATATTAGGGTCTAAATACCACTGGAACTCTTGTGGCTATCTGTCAAAATGACAAGTTCAGTTTCTCGTTCTTGCAGAACACATATCTTGGTTTATCGCAGGCCATCACATCAACCATCAGTACTCTTGGGTTTTGGTATATTCAACGCTACTGGAAGATCAGTACAAAGAAGATGGTACGTTCATTTAATATCCATTGTTCCCGCCTGCACTCCAAACACTCCTGGCGATTACCACAGTTTGTTGTGACCAACGTCGTCACCATTCTGATCCCGCTTTGGGGCATGATCGGAATATGGACCGACAAATTGGGGTGAGTCTGATCACATGCGGACCTCCGGGCACATGACGAGATCGTGCCTCAGGTTTCACAACGCTTGGGAGTTCTGGTGAAGCGGCTCTGAGCATCACAACGTGCAATTCCGCTTATTGAAACGCAGGGCCTACAACGTCGTATTCGGTCTGTTTCAGGCACCGTATTACGCTTTCTCCCAAACAATGATGGCCGAGCTTAGTCCACCTGGGTTCGACAACATGGTACTCCTTTCGATCTGTCCTTAAGGGTCCAGTTTGATCGTACCCTCTAGTTCTTTGGCCTCTTTGGTCTTTCTAACCGCGCTTCGTCCATGGTCGGACCTTACGTCGTCCAGGCAATCATCGACAAGACGCAAGACAACTGGCAAGGGTTCTCTTTCCTGTTTGCGATCTGCACGGCTGCGTCTTTGGTTATTTGGTTCGGCGTCGATGTCGCCAAAGGGAGGCGGGACGCCGTAAGATGGGCGGCGGCCCAGCGCGGTTGAGCTGCTGGTTATTTCCATTGCCAAAGGAGTGTACATCGAGGCTCTTCGCAGTAACATGATACTCGAGTGGTTTTTGCGCAAGGTAAAACACGACAACTCGAATTCAAAAGTCTTTGTAAAGTCCGAACAACTCATGACAGGCGGGTGAGAGGGCGAGGGCATATTTACGGGAACGAACGAGTGAGGGTGCTTAATCAAGCGAAAATCCAGGCTAAAAAGAAGTCTCCCGGGTCGTTGCAGTCAATCATGTTGAGCATCCTTTGAGGTCGACCATTCGTCTGTGTTTGCAAACGTCATCGTGCGTGGCGCTCTGAGACAGGCCGTTCAGCACACGACACCACCAGCTATTTCCGTCGAGACTCACCTGTGTGAGGAAGGGGTAGAATGCACCGCCCGCTGTTCACTTTCGAGCTCGTAGTGCACCGTCGAGAACCAGTCTATGTCGCCAAAGTCCGCGGTAGCCTCACGCCCGAGGTAGGTTCGCGCATTCAGGTTGGCGAGCACAGCGTTACAGTAGACCGAGCAAATCGAATAACCAGGTATGACGTACACCATGCTCGACGGGAAAACTTGCCACTGAGTTGGAGGACATAAAATTAGGACCAATGGCCAACCGGGGGACGCACTAGGACGAGCGCCAAGATAACAAATGTGGCGGTCGAAACGCCCGTGTTGACCGAGAAAACCATGAGGCGTCGTAAAATGGTTGCCACCCTTACGGCGCTTCCGTGTTAGTGAAACGTCAGAAATTGCTGCAATGACTTACCCTGCGTGTTTGGTGGCGACTCGCGTGCGAATCAGCACGAAAGTCATGAAGATGGCGATTAGAATATCCACCCCAGCAGTAACAGAGAGAAAAACGAGTGAAAGAGTCTGTCACTTGGATCTGAGTTCGTTGGTTCAGGAGACCTAACATGTACCTGCCACAAACGGGTTATCGACGAGCTTAGGTAGCTCGACATTGCCTATACTGGAGGCAAATGAGGGACGAAATTCCGCATGTCATAGTCTGTGCAAAGAGGGATACATACAGTGCTTCTGCAACATAAACTGGACATGTGGTCGTCAGAATTCGTGGATGCTAATGCCACTACGGCAACTTACTGATGACGGTCACTGATGTTTAAAAGAAAACTTAGGATCCGGGTGAGGAGAGTCATGAAAACCCTACCAGTTATGATAGTTACCAGTATAAACTACTTATAACGTTATGAGGAGTAAAATATGAACAGACTCATAGCTTACCCACACGATGGGTATAATTTTTTTCTTGCCACTGACTGGGTAATGGTGAACAAATTGTGTAAGGCTTGGAGTGCCGAAACATACAAATGTAGAATCGATGGACGAAGAAACCTTGTGCGGCTGCTGTAACAACAAGCTGAAAGGCATCAACATTTGTTCGGAGAAGATAAAGGATACATACCGAGGGGAGTAATTGTATCTACGTTCTGTGGATAAGCTTTGCAATGGACCCGCAGAAATGACCTACAATGAGATCGCTGTCACGATAATCAAAGAGTGACAGCAGAAATTAAGACCAAGATGACCCACGGATTACTGGCAAGTAACGACTGTGGGTATATGATGTTTTTGTATGCTATATAGGACATAGATAAGAGAAAATTGACATGTTGATAATGAAACCGTCGAAGAGCGAACCTCCAGCAATGATGAAAGCTTCATGGATCGTATTGGATGCCCTGCCAAGAGTGCTTAATGACTATCCAGGCTGGTGCAGCAAATGCGTACCATAAGGCCACTACCTAAGATAGCAGTACGTCGTGACACGAGCAACAGATAGATAGTAGAACTTGACTTACGAAGACCTTCAAGCGCATAGAATCGTTCGGATAGCTGTCACAAGAAATTAATGACCATCAGATAACTTCAGAAGTGATGTGGCTTACTGCACGTAATAAAAGTATCTGTCTCAAATGCCATCATCGATGTTGTATTCGTTATAAAGACAACGGGCGGACAAAACTCACGTTTGCGCGGATGCGATACTGTAAAGTCCGACTGATAGGATGGCGCTGAAAAATAGCGCACCGTACGTTGTCCCCACTGACGGGAGAGCGGCTGAGTCAGTGGACGACATGTCGCTGGTAGTGAGATTTGAGTGGAGAAACGTCAGGGTGCAGGGCGGCCGGGATAGCCACAACCCAGCTAAAAAATATTCTCGTTTCCGACATGTTGGGACACGTTGCAGCTGAGCGCTGAGCGTGAAACGTGACAGTTTCTTCCGAATTGGGTGAGGTCAGCGAGGGTCGGACATGTTCTCTCAGGTTCAATCCTGGAGTGAAGATGTTTCAGTTACCTAAGTATGGCGATAAAACTTACCTCATAGTGATAAGTTCAATCTTGGGCAACCAGTGACAATCGGAACCACCTTCAATCAACCCCTGCCTGAAACCCTGGCGAGGAGTGGTCATACAACCGTCATGATTGACCGGCAACCTACGAAGCTGCAACAACGGCTTTCAGCTTGGACTACTTGTAGCGCGATTCGTGCATCGATAAGAGCAATGCCACCGAGCATGCCGGTTCTGCATGAACTTAGCCGTCGAAGGCCATCCCAATTCATAGTACGACAGTTTCACCCGAAGTCGCTGCCTGGTGCTGCGAAATACATAAAGCTGCGAGAGATTCTGTATTTGTTTCATCTTACGCTATTTCTGATCATCGCCCTTCGCGAAGAAATTGATGTTTCAGAGGGTGTTGGGGTACCGACACTTCGCTAGCTTGATTCTTTTTGTTAATAAGACGGAATGGGTTAGCCTGGAAATTATTCACACACTAGTCTTCAGATTTCCATTTATGTAGTACGCGGTCGGCTCGTAACGATGCTGTAATAACCGCGAAGACGACGGTAAATTCACGGTAATGGATGAAAGCTCGAATCTTGAGTGAGCTTCTTGGTGTGAAGATCCTAATTCGAATGGACTACGCCAAATACCAATCCCCTGACCCTTGGAGGATTTGGCCGGCTCCGACCTGCAAAAGACGCTGCGCGAACATCTTTCTAATTTTGTAGCTTTGATTACCTAACGACTAAAACGAAGCTACGAAAGAATTTTGGCGCTGGGACTGGCAACTCCGCTCGCCGTTACGATACAGTTAGTATTGACGACCCAGGCTTCTACTAGGTATGTGTAGTACGCACCCTCTCCCTATTCGTTCACACGGATATATCACTTGTGTTCGTTCATTTGTTCATTTCTGATATATCACCTGTGCTCGCCACTGCCGCCGTCCGGCCCTTCAACAGGTGATATATAAATCATGACTGTGTTCGAATACTCGTGATACATCACTCCGATCGCTCACCACTTGCCGCTGTCTGCCCGTTTGACATATACCGACCGTCCTCGCTCACTCATGGATATATCAGCCGTGCTTGCCACTCATCACTGTCTGTCCGTTCAACAGATGATGCACCACGCGTACTTACCCCGTGCGTCTATCTAGGTGACACGTCAGTCGTCCTCACTCATTTGTGATATATCAAGCATACTTACCACTCACCGCCATGTGTCTGTCCACCAGGTGATATATCATCCATACTCATTCCCCGATGGTGGCTCAGATCTTGTTACTGTAAGTTCCATTCTGATCCATTTGTGCGTCGGCTGTGAGAGGGACATGTGCTTCCGCCATCATACTGCTTGCTGTGTCTGGGCTCCACGCCGGCTACACACAGTTCAAATTCTAGCTATGCGAGAATCAACTATATCCCCCCTTGTGTCCACCGATAGCTGGCAAACTCGACTTTCTCCGTCCCAAAGCCCCTGTTCGATGCACGATGTACGGCGCGAGCAACATTGTGTTCATCGTGTTCGCGGGCCTAGCTGCCGTATTAACCGCCGTGCCCCTCCCGAAGGCGATAGGTAAAGTCTTATCTTGATAGCGCGTACACCAACGCCCTCAAACCCGACAGCATCCAAGAACATGGGCACGTCCATGCTCATTGTGTGGACCGAACTCGCCTGCCTGCTTATGTTCACCAACGCGTTACGCTGGAATCGAAACATCGGCGACTGGGCACCGGCGTGGTGTGACATTTGTCCGTCTCTCTCCTTCCTTCACACGCGCGCGCAGTCGAGGCTCACGAATCGCGCAGGTGCCCATTTTCTCGTCGCGGTGGACGTCGCGCTCGTCGGGTCCGGGGTGTCCATCAACCGACATTTGTACATGTTTGTCACGCTGGATTCTCGACGACATGAGGTGCGTTATCCGACGCCAGCGCCTCTGGTGCTGGTTCGTTTCGTTGACATGTCGAATCAGAAAGCGTTCAACGCGATCGTCGACGCAATTCTGTGCATCGTGATCCCGTTGGTGTCCATCGCGCTCGGTGCGTATCGCCCTGTGCACATGTGCACAGGCTCACTATTCGAATGTCGAGGCTGATGCTGGTTGATCCCGGATCACAGAGTATGTCGTTCAACAATATCGGTATTACATTTTCGAGGACGTGGGCTGTCTCCCGGGAGTAGCCAGCGTCGCGCTTTCTTTCCCCCTCGTATGGATGCTCCCCTTGTGCATGGGTGTGGTATTAGCAGTTTATGCCTGTATGCAATACAACACGTTCCGGACGGCCACCAAGCTGACTCTTCTGTTTTCTAGTCCTCAACATCCGAGCGGGCCTCCAACGATCCCACAAGGTGGTGGCAAAGTTGGGGACCAACTTGGCGTGGAGTTGGCGCCTAGTGACCATAGGGGTCGTTAGTGCCCTTTATGGGCTGGTCCCGACCACGGCAGCCGTCGTCTTGTCGGCACTCGGGTCCCCGGTGACCCCGTGGCTCGGATGGGGCGCTCTCCATGCGACCACGGGCCAAGTCGTGTACGTACCTGCGCTGGAGTGGCAAACGAGCGCCGTCACGATCGCCTCGATCGAGCTCCGGCGGTGGACGATCGTGTCGCTCGCATTCATCATCTTCTTGCTCCTCGGCCTGACCGCGGACGTGAAGAAGATGTACCGGGTGCTGTTCAGAAGCATCAATATCGCGTTTTCCGCAGCGGGGTCCAGGTACGATCGTGTTTAGCGTCTCGACCGCTTACCCGCGGGCTCACCCGATGTCGCAGCAGGACCGTGCTCGGGACGGATGAAAATTTGATCACCGATTACCATCGTAACGAAGGCACGTAGAACCATCCCTCGGTTTTCTCGGTGGCGACTGACACCCCGTCCAGCCGCATCGTCACATGGTCACTCTACTTTCTCCTTTGCAACGCCGCGGAACGAAAAGGCACCCGAGAGTTTCAACATGAGCGATAAATCGCAGTCGCATAAGGATTTGAAGAGTAACCAGATCTCCCAGCTGTCGTCCGTCACATGCTCCGCTTCGCCACGGGAACCACATGACGAGGAGAGTGGTTGTTCTATGTACTGGTACGCATTGTGAACAATTTTTTCGTGTCGAGTTTTTTTTGTGTTGGCTTTCGCGCTTGCTCTTGTACTTGATTTATTTCGTTCCGTCCACGATCGTTTCTGTGTAGGTTGGACTTCGTTTTCGTTGGTAGACATAATCGCCCATCACGTACATACTCACTCCCTCTTTTGTATTTTAATATTTAACTGTACTCCACCCTGTAAAATTATCAAGGCCATTTCGGGACAGTCATAAGAAATGTTCAACAGCAAAGTTACAATCTTTGACCTTTGACTCTGGTGAACGTTGCTGGACTGCCTTCCAACGGGCGCGGATGTTTTTGACGGATAAGTAGCCGGGCCCACTGCTTTATTGTCACGTGGCCCTTAGAGAAATCATATACCCCAACTCGCAACAACGCCCCACAACGTTCACGTACGCTTACGATCTCATCACCGGAACCCTCCATCATGTACGCCACTAGCACCGGTGGTGCCTACAGATGCACTCGGACCAGGAAATATCTCCACCGGGTGAGAGAGGCGTGCCACGAAACCAAAGCTGTTCCGTAGTAGGGTACTGTGTGGCGGAGGCGAACGGACGTCTCGTAATCTGCCAAAGGAAATCCGGGCATGGGATCCGTGGGGAATGGATTTACAGCTCGCTTGCAGGACAAGACGCAGTTCGAGCTGCGCTGATTTCCACAAGGGCTCGCAGGCCGGGCACGATCGTCATGGTAATTCGCCTCCCGTGGAACGCGTCCAAGATGGGTTTCTCGTGTCGAGCTCGCATGGCGCGTTTGCGTGTGGACCCACTGCCCAAGCGAGTCGTGGGGAGATCGACGGGTTCGGGGTGCCGCGACGCCCCGCGTGCATCCGCGTCGGAAATCGTTCCAACTGCCACACGAAAACGACACCCATGATCCAGGAAACATCGCGGAAGAGAAAAACCGAACCTGACCGGTCGCCATCCCCGTTACACGCTCCCCCGCCCCCTCGCCCGCCTGCTCTGTGCGATCCCCACATCCTGCAACTCTATCTTATCCCTTGCCTCCATCGCCGATCTCTCGTCTCGCTCTGGGTCGGCAAACGTGATCGTGGTCACATCATCAACATCGTCGCTGGATGTCGATGTCAAACCGATGGTATCTACTTGCTTTCTCTCCCTCCAAGCTCGCGTGCGTGCAGTCTCCGCAGATTCAGGATGAACCGCGGGATGAGCATGTAGGGAGGTATGAATCGAGCCTTAGTTATTAAAAAAAAACCTCAATCTCCGAGTAACACCCAAGAAACCGTATGACTGCTCAAATTCAATTGAAGGGGGTCACCTGAATTCATACGGTCTCATCGGTGGCCTTTTCCAATTATAAAGGATACTGACAAAATGGCGAATTAAAGCGATGGTAAACTCATAGTGGCCAACGGAAGCCTGAATGAGTCTCCCGAGGTGTGAGGATTCTAGTTCGAACGGACTGTACCGAATATTACTAATACACTCAGAAAATCCGACCGCTGCGATATGTACGACTTCGACCTAGAAAAAAACTAACATTACATGATAATGAATCAAGCCCAAAACCCTATGCGATGCCATGGTATGGCGTAGGGCGTCGCAACTAATCACACTCCAACATCCCTTGAAGTCGACTCGTCTGTGCGTGCAAACCTCACTGTTCCTGACGTCCTGAGACGTATCGGCTCGTTCAATATACGACACCATTGACTGTTTGCATCGAGACACACCTTTGGACAAGAGAAGCATTCGCCCCACGAAGCCCGCCACCGAGCGCACTCGTAAACTTGAACGAATCCTCGTTACCAAAGTCGGTGCAGATTCGGCGGCAGACATACGTTCTCGCATTCAAGTTGGCGAGCACGGCGTTACAATAGGCGGAACAAATCGTCCAGCCAGGTATGACGAACAGCAAGTTCGACGGAAAAACTTGCCACTGGGTATTTGGATAGTATGGATCCGAAGTACACATGGGGGCTGGAGAACGCACCAGAATGAGGGTCAAGAGAACGAATGTGGCCGTCCATATGCCAGTGTTGACGGAAAGCACCATCAGGCGTCGTAGAAGCGTTGCCGTCCTTGTGACACTCCCATGTCAGTGACACGTCAGACAGTGACCGCAGATGCTCACTCCGGGTGGATGGTAGCAACTTGCGTGCGGACTAACACAAAAGTCATGAAAATGGCAATGAAAATATCTACCACGGCAGGAATAAAGAGAAACACAAATGAAAGAGTCTATCCACTTGGATTTGAGCTCATTGGTTCGGAAAATGCAGAATGTACCTGCCTGAAATGGGTTATTGACAAGCTTAGGGAGCCCGACGTTGCCTATGCTAGAGGCAAATAAGGGGCAAAGATCTGCAAGTCATGAACTGTAAAGAGAAGGATACATACAGTGCCATTGCAACATAAACTAGACATGCAATCATCAGAATTCGAGGATGTAAATCTCGCTGAGGCAACTTACTGATAATAGTCACTGATGATCAAACGAAAGCTTAGAATCTGACTAGGTAAAGCCATGCAACCATACCAGTCACAACGATTGCTAGTATAAACTTCTCACAATGTTATCAGGAAAAATACATAAAAACTCGAAGCTTACCCATATGATGGGTATAACCTTGCTTTTTTTTTCACTGACTAGGAAACAGTGAACAGATTGGGTGAGGTTTCGATCACAGACATACAGACATAGAATCGATGGACAAAGAAACCTTGTGCGACAACTGTAACAATGAGCTGGAAGGCATCAACATCTGTTCAGAGAAGAAACAGAATGCATACTGAGGGGATTAATTGTAGCTACGTTCCATAGATAAGTTTTGCGGCAGATCCATAAAGAACACCTACGATTAGATCGCTGACACAATAATCAAGGCATGACAGCCGAAGTTGAGAAATCGGCGACTCACGGATTGCTGGTGAGTAATGACTGTGGATTCATGATGTTTTTGTATGCTGTATAGGACGCTATATAAACAAATCAACCTCTTAATGAAAGTCACAAAAACGAACTTCCAGAAATAATACACGCTTCATGTACCGTATTGGATGTCCTACCAAGACGGGTCAAGGGCCGTACAAGCCAATACAGCATAGGCGTGCCATAAAACCGCTACCTGGGATGCCAGTATGTCATTACGCTAGGTCATGGCACAACTTAACTTACGAGGCTCCTCAAGCGTATGGAATCATTCGGATAGCTATCGCAAGAGTAAGCAAAAGCTATCAGACAACTTAAGAAGCGATCTGACTTACTGGAGGTAATAAAAGTATCTGTCCCAAATGTCACCGAGTTCGAATTCGTTACAATGACACCAGACGCCGTGATGACACTCACGTTTGTGCGGATGCAATGCTGTAAAATGCGACCGATAGGACGGCACTAAAATATAGTGCACCGTATGTTGTCCCCACTGGCGGGAGAGTGGCCGGATTGGTGGACATTTCGCTGGCAGTCAGAACTGAACAGGGAAACGCCAGGCTGCAGGGCGACCAGGCTCGTTTAAGTACTCGGAGTAAAGCCCAGTTGAGTGTTGTTGAAATGATGCGCCACCAATGAAACTAGCGCAAAAATATTTTAATATACGAGGGACAGTCAGCGTACGTCGCATAAGTCGAGGCGGGCGGGCGTCAGTGATGAAGGTTATAGAGACATCATACTAGCACCTGGTATTCCGAGTCCAACGAGAAGCGTGGATCGAACATGTGGAAAGGTTTATGTTTCAGTAGTCTCGTTCGATGTTGTCGTCGTGCTCCCTCAGGCTCTCGCGATGACAGCGGAGCGCGAAATGTGACAGCTCCCTTCCAAATACCCTCTGGCAGGCGATCGTGCAGCCGAGATTAATGTTTCAGTCGGCTGGGTATGGCGACAGACCCTACTTGCAATATGATAAGATCGGTCTAGTGCAGACCACGACTACAATCGGACTCCACCAACCTTATCGTCGTGACCTGTGATTAATCGGTAGCCTATATGGAGCTGCAGGCTCTAGGGCCGCCTTGGGTGTGAGGCTCACCACTGAGTACCAATGGAAATCAAATATCAAACCGCTGCACTACCATGAAAAATGCGATATATAAATGTGCTAGAGTCTGACTGGGTCCCCCTGCTTCACAACTGAGTACTGATATATCGACCAATATTTAGCATGTGACCTGTGACACGTCAGTCTACTGACACACGACCCAAGCTAGTCACTATAGGTGGCCTCTCCCTATTCATTCATGCTGATGTCACTTGTAGCATATGATGATCGCCTGCGCTCGCCGCCGCCGTCCGTCCATTCAACAGGTGAAATATCAACCATGACCATACTCGTTCATTCGTGATATATCGTCCGTCCTCGCTCGTTCGTGAAATATCAGCCATACTTGCCACTCACCGCTGTCTGTCCGTTTAACAGGTGATACATCACCCGTGCTCGCCAGTTGCTGTCATGCATCTGTCCACAAGGTGATATATCAGTCGTCCCCACTCATTTTTGATATACCAACTGTGCTTACCACTCATCGCCACGCATCTGTCCATCAGGTAATATATCACCTTTACTCACTCATTCCCTGGTGGTTCAGGTCATGTTAAGCAAGCCAATCATTCCCGACAGCACATGCTCTCATACCATCTCAGTGACGAGCCAGCTGTGATGGCCGACTGGAGCGGGCCGAGCTAGCGGTGACCAGCCCATGGGCTGAATTGGTCAAAGTCACAGCCGGTTTTCAATCAGACGAGCTGCGGTAACATTAACCCTGCAACTAGGGAGGAACTAATAGTATTAGATGACAATGAGTTAAGCCAATAGTAATGCCATAGCATGGCGCAGATCTTCGCCACTAATCACACTCCAACATCCCTTGAACTCGACTCGTCTGTGCATGCAAACATCACCGTTCCTGCGGTCCTGGTACGCATCGATCTGTTCAGTACATGACATCGTTGACGGTCTGCATCGAGACACACCTGTGTGCAAGAGAGGTAGAATGCACTGCACGATGCTCGCCATCGAACCCGTAGTGCGCACCCGTGGACCTGGACGAATCCGCGCTGCCAAAGTCGGTGCAAACTTGGTGGCAGACATACGTTCTCGCATTCAAGTTGGCGAGCACGGCGTTACAATGGGCGGAACAAATCGAATAACCAGGTACCACGTACAGCAAGTTCGACGGGAAAACTTGCCACTGGAGTAGTTGGATAGCATGAATTTAGGGTGATATTGCAGGCCAGAGAACGTACTAGAACGAGGGACAAGATAACGAATGCGGCCGTCCAGATGCCAGTGTTGACGGAAAGCACCATCAGGCGCCGTAGAAGTGTTGCCGTCCTTGTGACACTCCCAAGTTAGTGACACGTCATACAATGCCAGCAGATACCTACCCTGGGTGGATGGTGGTAGCAACTTGCGTGCGGACCAACACGAAAGTCATGAAAATGGCGATTAAAATATCCACCACGGCAGGAATAAAGAGAAACACGAATGAAAGAGTCTATCCACTCGGATTTGAGTTCGTTGGTTCAGAAAACGTAGTATGTACCTGCCATAAATGGGTTATTAACGAGCTTAGGTAGCTCGACATTGCCTATGCTAGAGGCAAATAAGGGAACAAGATCTACCAATCATAATCTGTAAAAAGAAGGATACACACAGTGCGATTGCAAAATAAACTAGACATGTAACCATCAGAATTTGAGGATGCAAATGTCGCTGAGGCAGCTTACTGATAACGGTCACTGATGATTAAACGAAAAGCTTAGAATCTGAGTAGGTAGAGCCATGCAACCATACCAGTCACAATGATTGCTAGCATAAACTTCTTACAATGTTATCGGGAACAATACATGAAAACTCGAAGCTTACCCATATGATGGGTATAAACTTGCTTTTTTTCTCACTGACTGGAAAATAGTGAACAGATTGGGTGAGGTTTCAAACGCTGAGACATACAAATATAGAATCGATGGACAAAGAAACCTTGTGCGGCAACTGTAACAACGAGCTGGAAGGCATCAACATTTGTTCGGAGGAGAAACAGAATACATACTGAGGGGAGTAATTGTATCTACACTTTGTAGGTAAGTTTTGCGATGGGTCCGTAATGAATACCTACGATTAGATCGCTGACACGACAGTCAAGGCATGACAGCCAGGGTTAAGAAAACGACGACTCACGGATTGCTGGTGAATAATGACTGTGGGTTCACGATGCTGTTGTATGCTGTAGAGGACACTATATGAACAAATCGACCTTTGATGAAGCCCTCAAGAACGAACCTCCAGAGATAATGAATCCTTCATGTATCGTGTTGGATGTCCTACCCAGATGAGTCAAGGACTGTAAAACCCAATGCAGCACAGGCCTACCATAAAACCGCTACCTAGGATAGCAGTATGTCATTACGCTAGGTTACGTCACAGCTTGACTTACGAAGCCCCTCAACCGCATAGAATCCTTCGGATAGCTGTTACAAGGGCAAGTAGAGACTATCAGATAACCTAAAAAACGGTTTGACTTACTGGAGGTAATAAAAGTATCTATCCCAAATGCCACCCCGAGTTTGAATTCACCATAAAACACCAGCTGGTGACACTCACGTTTGTGCGGATGCGATGCTGTAAAGTGCGACCGATAGGATGACACTAAAATATAGCGCACCGTATGTTGTCCCCACTGGCGGGAGAGCGGCTTGGTCGGTAGACATGTCGCTGGTAGTTGGAGTTGAATAGAGAAACGACAGGCTGTAGGAGGCATCCGGAAGAGCGATTGTTTACGTTGTGGTTCTTGAATGCTTTCGCCAGCCTACGCGAGACTCAGCGGGAACTCTGATTGGACCGGTAAACGATATATACATAGCACCTTCCCATTTATATCCTGCTTGTTGAACACTCGAATAGCACTTAGAAATATTGTTGAACAACAGGCATTTCGGTGCTCGTAGAACGGCCCGCTTGAATTTTGAAATAATGCGCCACCAATGAGAGAAGTGCAAAAATATTTTAACACGAAGAACAAATTAATCAGGTCGCTTAAGCCGAAGCGGGCGGTTGTGCAGTGGAGAATTATAAAAACATCATACCGGCACCTGGCATTCTAACGGGAAGTGGTTGTCGTGCTCCCCTCTCGCGATGACAGCCGAGCGCAAAATGTGACGGCTCCTTCCAAAATCTCTCTAGCAGAGAATCGTGGAGCCGAGATTAATGTTTTAGCTGGCCAAGGATGGCGACAGATCCTATCTGCAATATGATAAGATCGGACTTGGAGTGTCTGACCGTGATGGTAATCGCGCATGGAATGGAACGCGATAGTCACTCACATGGTAACTGTGGCACACAGTAGACACCCGGGGACTAGAAACAAGACCTTCATAAGGAACGTTGACATCAGCCTGGATCGAGGGTGACACCCGTTTTTCAGTGCAGTTGTCTTCGCTAACCCACCCATCTGATTCTAAGCCATGCGTACACCAACTCGCGCTTGGCAACCCGTGATGGTTCAGCATAGCGAGTGGGCTAAAGTCATGCCGCAGAGAGCGCCTGGAGCAACATGAATTTGACGGGTAACACTTGCGAAGCGTTGGACGTGAGGGACGCGTGGCTTCGAGTTCGTCGAACTGCGACCACTAGTTTGAGTCTACATGCACCGCCATGGCAACTCGAGTGCTAGATTCATCTTTTCGAGCAAGCTACCGCCTCAGGTCCTTACCGGTGGTGATATTTGCCTTTTACCATTGGCCGTCGCCATCGAACGTCGTGGTATGAATGCAAGTTGTGTTGCACGTAAACATTGCGAAGCGCAAGAGGGTCGCCACTGTCACTAGCACGATGCTACGTACTACACGTCGCTTCTCCACCACCGCGCTCGACGCATGGATCGCCCGCCCCGGGAAATCTCTCGCGCTCACCGACACCTTCTCCCCGTCGCACCTCACGGACCTCTACATCACCCTTCCCACCCGCGACGGCACCCGTACTCTCCACGTCCCACCCACCACAGGCACACCCCTCTCTTATGGCCATCACCTCGCCTTCTTCCACCCGCGCCACCCCGAAGCCGCACTCCGCCCCGACGGCACCGACGCCGACTTTTGTCCCCCCGAGCCATTCACACGGCGCATGTGGGCCTCTGGGTCGATGTGGTGGAACCCGAGACCGGGCACGGCGTTGTGCGTCGGGGACACGGCCTGCGCCGACGCGACGATCGCGCGCGTCGACAAGAAGGGGTTCGACGGTGCGCACCCCATGGTGTTTGTCACGCAACGGATCCAGGTCACTGCTGACGGACGTGAGGAACCGTCCGTCGTCGAGCAACGATCGCACGTGTATCTCTCATCCCGGGGGAGCCAACGGGGCG
>JBBPUI010000147.1:0-34028 GCA_038094615.1 Heimioporus aff. retisporus | reverse complement strand
TTCTTGGTGAGGTCGAGGAGGGGGTGAGCGACGTTGGAGTAGTTGGGGATGAAACGTCGGTAAAAGTTGGCGAAGCCAAGGAAGGAGCGGACGTCCTTGACTTTAGAGGGTGTTGGCCATTCTCGAATGCCATCGAGTTTGACCAGGTCCATGGCGAGTTCGTCTGGGCAAACAATCATGCCCAGGTATTCGACTTCTGAGGCTGCGAACTTGCACTTCTCGAGCTTGAGATGAAGGTCGAGTTCTTGCATACGTTGCAGAACGTGTTTGGTGCATTCTTTGTGAGTCTTGGCATCGGGGGAGAAGATGAGGAGATCATCCATGTAGATAACGAGCCATCCTTCAGTGATCATGTCTCTGAAAGAGTCGTTCATGAAACGTTGGAATGTCGCAGGGGAGTTGCAAAGCCCAAAGAACATGACTGTGGGTTCGAAGAGACCTTTGTGGGTGATGAAGGCCGCCTTCCATTGATGTCCATCTTTGATGCGAACGTTGTATCGGACATCGAACTTGGTGAAGACCTTAGCTCCTTTGAGTTTATCAATGAGGTCGGAAATGAGAGGGAGGGGGTAGGCGTCTCGAATGGTGTGTTCATTGATGTATCGGTAGTCCTGGCAAGGGCGGAGGCCTCCATCTTTCTTCTTGACGAAGAAGAAGGGAGCAGCTTGGGGAGAGTTGGATGGGCGGATCTTTCTGGCTGCTAGATTTTCGTCAAGAAAGGCTTTGGTGGCTGCTTTTTCGTCAGGGGAGAGAGGATAAAGTTTGCCGATTTTTGGGGTAAAGGATTCGTCGAGGTTGATCTCGTGGTCGTAGGGTCGGCTGGGGGGTACATGGTCGGTTGCTTCCTTCGAGAAGACGGAAGCAAAGTCGGTGTATTCTTGCGAAAGAACAGGCTTGGGTTTCGCCTTTTCGGCTGCCATAGCAAGTTCAGTGGCAGTGGTGAGTTTGGCGATGGTGGCGTTTGGAACGAAGCGAGAGCCACAGCGGATAATTCGTTGAATGACTTGGACATCATGGTTGTGAAGGAGGTGTTGCTGTTGGGTTTCCTTCTGCATGTAGTCGAAGAGTCGGCCGTCCCAGACGGTGTCGACATTGACATGGCGAGGGGGTCGAGGGGTGGGGGTGGCAGGTGTCAGAGGAGAGGGTCGGGTGTGTTTCTGGTAGAGTTGGTTGGATTGATCGGATTCTAGAGGAATAGACAACTCGCGAGTGGTCCAGTCGATAGTGGGGTTGACTTCCTTCAGCCAAGGGAGTCCAAGGATGATGTTTTCCTTCCCGCAGTTGAGGACATAGAAGGTGACTTGGTGAGCCACAGATCCGATGTGGACAAAGAGGGAGGTGGTGAAGCGAATTTGACTGTTCTTATTGGCAGATTGGTCGACGTTGTTGACGGTGATGGGGGTGGTGAGCTTGTTTTTTGGGAGTTTATGTTTTCGGACAAAGTCCCAGTCGATGCATGAGATTTGTGCTCCTGAATCAATCAGGGCACGAGTACCAACGGCTTTCAAGTGCGAGGGTTCGACGATGTGAACAGGGATTTGCATAGACTGTTTTGTTATCAACGATACAAGTACAGACACACAAGAAAAGGAGGGTCGTTGCGTTGGTGTATGCCCTCCATCTAAAAATCCTCGCCTGGGATGGCGAAGGAGATTCAAGCCACAGTTTCTTCATCGTCGTCGTCCTCAACTTCTCTCAGCTGGGGGACTTCTTCGACCTTTCTAACCTTCTTTTCCGAAGTTTTCTTCGGCCTAGGGTTGTTGGAGCCAGGGCATTCGTTGGAGAGATGACCAGGCTTTCTGCATCTAAAGCAGCGTCCTTCTGCAATGCATCAGCGACGTTCTTCGGGGGTGAGTTTGCCAAGTTTGATGGCATCGATGTCCATGGTGTCAGGGTCTTTCGAGGGGCGAGAGGAGGTGGTGAATGAGTGGTAGGTGGAGGAACCGGATTTGTTCCTTTTGGCGATGTCTTCGGCTTTTCCCCACTGGGTGAGGAAGTGAACGGCCTTAGAGTACCATTCGTCGATTTTGGTGGGGATGGTGTCCATAGACATAATGCGACGCATGAGACGGACTGGAAGGGCAGTAGAGAAGTGCCCAATGAGGACATTTTCATCCACGATCTCGCTGATCTGGACCTTGTTGCAGAACTCCAAGATAAACGAAGTGAGTTCAGGAATTCCGGCATTGCCAGACATTCGTTGGGTGGAGAGCCAGGTGATGGCCAGAGCCTTGGTGTTGTGGTGTTCGAAGGTGGTTTTGAAGTCTACAATGAAATCTTTGAAATCGCCGAAACCTTTGGCATTGCCATTGGTATTCAGAGAGAGGGCCTTCTGTCAAAAGGAAGAAGCCCAGGTCAAGGCAGCTCCAGACTTCATATAGGAGAGGGTGAAGGCAATCTTCTTTGCCTCGGTGCTCTAGACCTCTTCATTGACGAGGAGGTAGGTCCGGACAGAGTCCAACCAGATGGTAGCTTTGGTGTAATCGCCATCGAAGGCGTCAGGGGAGCCGATGCGAAGTTCGACTGGCTTTGAGAGAGTGGACATGGTAGGAGGTGGTGCGAAAGGTGGGAGGGGTAGGGTAGAGGCGAAGGTATGGACAAGGGGAGGAGGGGCAGGGGCAGGGTGAGGCGCTTGGAAGGGGAATAGAGGGGGGTGAGAGGTGGTTGGGGTGGGGGAGGGTGGTGTGGGAATTCTGGGGATTTGGAGCGCCGAGGAGAATTGGTGGGCAAGGTCAACGTCTTCCTGTTGCTCAGCAGTAGTAAGAAGGGTAGTATCCAAGTCTTGGGATGTTTCGGAGGGTGAGGATGATGGGGACGAAGTGTCAGAGGGTTCGGAGGGGAGTTCTGTGGTGGTGAGCCTATGCGAGTGCAATAGGGCTCGTTCTATCGCTGAGATGCGCCTAGGAGGAATGGTGAAGGATCTATAACGATGATAGTCCTAAAATGAGGAGCTTAGTTCTTTTGTTACGCTTGGTCCGGGTAGGAACGAGCGTAGGCTCAAAGAACTAGAATGTCGGGTCAAGGGTTTTGGGTAACAACGGAGTACTTGCCCTGTAGGGTCAAGGGTTCTTCCTGCTAGGACGTATAGCAGGTGGTTCGAATGTAAGTCTGCCTACCGACGAGGTAGCAGCGAGTTACGATGAGGGGAACGAAGGGGAACGAGGTAAGATTGAGCAGAACTAAGCTGAGGTACAAGGGACGAAGTACCTAGGTTTATATACTGCGCAATGGAAAGTCATAGAAGGTTGTGGAACAACTATGACTAAGCGAAGAAAGTTCGAAGAGAACAAAGAAGTAGAGATAACAAGATAAGGGTGTGCGACGAACATGTTGCATGTTCTAGAGCACTCTATCGAAGTGAAGACATCGGGTAAGGCCGACGATAGTAAGCAGTAGTGAGTAAGAAAAAGAATAGGGGCGAATCGTAACAGGACGCGTCAGCGTCAAGTAATCAAGAATGAGTAAAGGGACAAAGGACGCGTCAGCGTCAAGTAAGCAAGAATGAGTAAATGATGCGCAGCATCGAAAAATAAACCAACCACTAAGGCGTGCATGAAGCACTCTAATGAAGGTGAAAGATGAGCAAAAGGTAAAGCATACATGCGGGGTGAGGACGACTGTAACAGGTGAAGGTTAGTTCCTGGAAGAGAGAAGAGAGGCAGCAAGCACCTCACATATTTCAAAGGGACTTCACAGATGCACTCTCACCTCCAAGTAGCAGCATTCTCAGACAAGATCAAAAGAGTGACTCTATCATCAGCCAATGTATATGTATAATCACCATTGTGGGCATACTACAGCCTTGGGTACATGTACAGTTAAACCCCTGCTCAGCCCCATTACAAACTGATGTCATTCCCACCTATATACACTTCCCTGTTCTCACCTAGATGACGATGAACTTTGCTCAAAGTATCTGGTACATGTTCACGTTGACCGCTTTTTGTGGGAACATTTTGTTCGTTCCAACACCAACTTGTGTGCTTATGCAAGCTGCACCATCTGGACGCACCCGATGAGGATGCATACGTGTGATAGGCATCGGGGGCATACCACATCATCCAAGCACGACTAGAGCCCTTCAAGATGCTATCCCTGTGAAGTGTCGCACGGCGGACGGTCTTGTATCCTTGGCTCAGCTGCAGTTTAAAATCTTGTCTGCACATGAGAGTTAGGAGACAGACCGAGAGTTCACAAACACGCACGTCTAATCCTCCACCATCTACACCTGCCTCTCGCATCGTGTTTTCTGTGGGCCACTCCTGATCGTTGTGTATCCGCTGCACGTCGGCCATGCGCATGAGGTCTGACGGCTGAGTGTGTTCGATACCAGGATTCTAATACTCCTTGACCGGTCCTGCTCAGATGTCCAGAGAGGCATCGTCAGTCGGCGCAGAATACAGCCAGGAAAAAACGAACATTCCAGATCGTGTTTTCTGCCTGCAAACCGCCCCCTTGTCGTGTAGCTGTTCGAGCGTACTCTCGGTTGCATCCAACTAGTTCTGAATATATTCGCGATCGATGTCGAGGTGCGTCTGTTGATCGCAGAGTGGCTGGCTGCGCGATGTCGAGCTTTCCAGACCCTGACTCCGCATTATCAGCCTGTTCCCGGGCCAGCTGCGGGCACTCTACAGGACGTGAGTCTACCGGCAGCACGAGGAGTGGTGGGGACAAACGCGTTGCGACAGCCAGGAGGAAATTCACCAAGTCCCAGGCGAGTCACTCCTTGTTGATTTCTGTCCTTAAAGCAGTCTTGCATTGCTCGCACGATCACCGGTGGGGTCATTCGTGCTCGACGGTTTCGACAATGACCTTGTCTTGCTTTCCTCGCTCCTCCACGATGGTGGCCATGTGCTTGATGAGGGTCCGCATGAGCTGTTGGGTGGATACGGACTGGACATATTGGTTGCTCTGAGAGAACCCTGCAGAATTTTGAGTAAGAGCATCGTTTGCGTAATGGAGTCGATAAGTCCTGCGTACTTTGTGTGACAGTAACTGGCGTACTCTTCGGATGTGGCAGAGCTCAGCGTTGGCACTTCATCTTCCGACAGGGCAAGGGAGACTTGTTGGGAAAAAGTCTCGAGCTTGAACTCAGGAGAGATGAATAAGTGGGCGTACTTTGGTAGACATTTTGGTAGAGCGAAGTTCGCAGGCCTGTGACTCGAGCGACTGGTGGTCTTGGCGCGCCTGGCGAAGATTTGTGCGAAGGTGTTGAATCCCATCTGTATTAAAGCAGTGCAAATGCATTCGAGCCTGGGATTCAGTGATGGCCGTGCCATCGCGCTCGAATGTGTCTTTCTTAAGCTTGCTGACGACAGCAATGAGGTCCTGCTGGTCCTGTGTCACCCAATCCCAAGGTGATCCATGTCAAGGTGACACGCGACTTGGAATCCTTGTTGGACGCGGCTACTAGTAGGGGTAGCATGAACCTGAATGGAGCACGTGACAGGAGGTGCGCTGGCGATTTCCTCAGTCTTGCTTGAGATGCTCAATGGGCTGCCGCTTCGCAGTGACTTGTCCTCCAAGATGGTTTCTGGGTAACTTCTGTGTCCTGCGTCGACGCAGTTTCGTTTGGATGCCGCCGTCTTCGGTTCCCGTCTTGTCTTCGCCGTCCTCTCTCGTTTCCAGCCAATTTGATCTGGTTTGTGACTGCACTCCAAAACGCACTTCGACCCCAACGTCTCCTGACATGCCACCCTCGTCCACTCGATCCTTCCAGCCCATTTCTCGAAGCCACGCTCATCAAGGACAACTTTAAAATGATCGTCGTTCTCCCAAAGTACGCCAACATCTTGGAGTAGGTCACCCTCATGTTTCTTGGCCCCTCTTCTTCTCTAGCCTGTCCCAGTCTTCACCAACCTAACGGCGTCAAGTCCACATGCTGCACCACACATTCCTGTTTGACAACGTCTGCAGGTTCAACATGATTCTCTCGTGACTGACTCTGTCCTGTCTCCCCTGCATTTCGGTCGATCAGGACCACAAGAGTGTCAACCTCGCTGCACCGCCAGTATGTCCTTCCTCTTCCCAAGTTCCCTCTCTACCCTGACCCTGACCTGTTCCCAGGCCACGACTCTGCTCATAAAATTCCCCTCGACCATCAGACACGTCTACCGCCAGCTCATCCGCATCTTTGCCCACATATGCCACGCGCACCGCCCGCAGATACCCCATCCCCACTCAGAACCCCACTTCTGTACTATCAATCAGCTGAAGCAAGTAGCGATCCGTGATGGTTCTCTCGCCAAATTCTGTCCTCCTACGTGCTAAGTCGAACTTGAGGCTTGAAGTTCAGGCCTTTGTCGGCTCGGCATGGCAAAGCCCAAATACCAACACGTCGTTACCTCCGCACATCGCAGTCTCTTTGCTAGCCGTCTCATATATCACGCCCGCTTCGTGCCTCTCGGATTTACAATGATTGCCGGAAAAATTTATTCCAAACCGCATACGGTTACCTCAAACATTCCCAAGTACCAGGTGGTGACAAGTGGTCGTCATTTTTTTTACCCTGCAATGTGGCTATCATAACAGTAAACAACCTGGGCGAGTTCTGTATGGCCGAGCATTTTCCAAGCGCTTGGCTGACCCACATCCAGAGGTTACCACTCAATGACATGTCCCAGCACCGACGCTATATCATATCTCCATCCTGGATAGAGGGAGTGGCTTCAGACGCTACTGGTCATCCAATGATTGCAGGCCTTCGAATGTCGAGCAGGCGAATGTATTCCGCGGTCCCAACTACTCCACTCTGTCTCTGATCCCGACTTTTTCAGGCTCGGTCAGAACACCATCAGACACCTCACCCAAGAGCCTCCTACTGTCAACCGGCTGTGCGGCTACATCTGGCAGAACTTGCTGAGAGCTTGTGAGTCGTGCTCACTACTTGGCTGATGCATATCGTCGTTGTGTCGTGAGGACAAGATGGCCTGGCGAGTGTTCCGTTTATGATTCGCTAGCATCTCAATTTTCAAAGGTTCTCAAGGGCAGATGCACGATGCAGGTCTTCAAGCAGTAGATCCGCGGCCGTTACCTCAGTCCTTCCAGATATATAGTACGTCAACTGACAGAATGGTGCGAAGAAAGAGTCATTCTTCGATCGCTATATTCATCCTCTCCATGTGCGGCTTGTAAGAACGCCGCACCAAACTGGCAAGGCAGTTTTGCAAAGCATGTCCAGCAAGATCTGCATCATGGAAACACGATGTAGTTGTGTGGACTGAATGTGAAATGGTTTTTCTAGGTTTTTCTTTGAGATCTTTACATCGTACATCTGCGCTACGTTAACACGTCGAACTCGCTGGAGTACGCGTACTAGCCAATAGATTCGATCCGGATACGCTAACTTACTGAGGAACCCCCAGCCTCCACTGACATTGTGCTCACCGCCAGCGTGTGACTCATGTCATTATTCGCAAGCCCTTAACCTGCTGGGAGATATGGGCAATGAAAGGACGGGGAATGGAGGGACAAGTGAAGTGAGAGCTGAACCGGGCTGGGCATTTCCGAAGTTTCCGGCCGCATTGCAACCGCATGTAATCTCATTGGCGCCTGCAACAACATCGTTGTTTTATTTCGCCCTCCTAGTCCTCTCCGCCCTCTGGATAACAATGAATACGAAGAATATAGCTCAGGACATGGATCCGGTCAGGTACATATTTGTTAATTTTTGGACAACTGATGCTCAAGAGACTCGGATATCAGAAAAAACACAATTACAGTCAAGGGTGAGATCACGTCGCTATGTCTCCCTTTGGATGGACATTTATTCCTTCCAGACATCCAACTTCGGACGCAATCGGAGCACACAGGAATGTTTGCAAGACAATACTACATCGAATTCCATGTGGGAGCTTCAACCACCCCACGCTCGACGAAGCTGTCGAAGGTGATCAGAAATATCGTATCTTGGAGCGACAATTGGAGTTTGTAGGTATACATCCCCCGATTCCACGACCTGTAGATTGGGATATTTTTAGTGATGGAAACGAGCGTTCCACCCTATTTGTGAGGGCGTACAGGAAGCGCCGGATAGGAAAGGACAAGTTGGTTGGAAGTTTCACCTATACCGTCAGAGACGTTTTGCAAAGATCAAAGGATGAAGGTGCGATAGCCGAGTCTGAGCATCTGATTCGTTCTGTTGACACGATACCTACAATTCCAGTGTTCAAAGAGACCCTTGGAGGAAGTAGCTCCGATGGGGCCGGATCGGTGGTTGCCATCAAGTTTTCCCTTGTTGCCAAGTTGGACAGTGGCCCTAACTCGGACGATCCTGGACTGGTGGACATCACCGCAGACCTCCTGGGTTCAATCGTCGACAACGGCGCGAAAAATATAACCCGGGCCGGGATATTCAAGACTGCGTGGGATATTCTGCTAAAGAGAATGGGATTGTTCATCGAGATGGTTATTAACATCCCTCAGGTATTCGCCATTTAGCGTCTCGACCGCTTCTTCTGAATATTACCCAGGTTCATCCTTACACGTCTCTCGCGTGGTCTGTCATATCTGCCGCAAATCAGGTCCATCCCATTCCCCAATATTTCTACTATGGTCGCCAACCCTACTTCATATAGGTACTTTTAAACCAGCAAGGTCATGATGACGAGATCATTCGATTAGTAAAATCTATGAGCGAAGTATTCGAATTTGTCCGCGATGCAGAACGTTCGAAAGCAATTCGAGGAAACGTGGAGACGATTACACTTCTTGTCCAACAAGTGACGGAGTGTGTGTACTTCATCACCGAGTACACCCAACAGAGTGACCTTTGTCAGTTTTTGTTGGTTTTCGTGATGTCCGCGACTGATTTTCATATGTAGGGTTCTGGATGGGTAAATGCACGTTGTCTTATATCGATGGAATGATCACGGGTTACGAAAATAAATTGCAAGACCTGAAGACCGCACTTCTGGAAGGTGCTTCTCCATCGACCGGAATTGCTGTTGTGCGAATCATTGGTGTCGAGGAGCACAGCAGTAAGCGTGATCGATCATTATTGTGCTCAACTATTCACGGCTGTATAACACAGATGAATCGGTTGATCTGAACAATATGCCATATGCGTTTGGTGCTAAGTATTCCAAGGAAAAGGGCTGCCTGTCGGGGACTCGTGAGAGCCTGATCCATGAGATTTGCGATGCGTTAAACAATCCTGCAGAAAATGCGCCGCGAGTGTGTTTTCTCATCGGCGATCCCGGATCGGGCAAGTCTACAGTTGCTCACACAATTGCTCAACTCTACGATGGACAGGAGAGGCTAGGGTCATCGTACTGCTTCTCCAAAGCTGACGTCGTGAGGCGGAATCCAGGAAATTTATTCAGTACCATTGCGCGCGATCTCTCTGAGCGCGATTCCCTATTCAGATCTGCTCTCTGGAAAGTCGTCGGAAACAAAACGCCGCTTCGCACCACCACATCACCCACGGAGCAACTTAAACGGATGATAATCAAACCGTCCAAGCACCTGGATGCTATTGGGCCTTTGGTTATTGTCATTGACGCTCTTGATGAAAGTGGAGACACTGCAGGTCGTCGAGACCTTCTGTTGGCCTTCTCGGTGCTCATTACCAAAGACGCCCTGCCCAGCCATCTTCGCCTCCTCATCACTGCTCGTCCAGAAGACGACATCATTGCCACGCTTGCATCTACCCCGCGGGTGGTTCTTAAGCAAATGAAAGATATCTCTAGACAGATCGTCGAGGCAGATATCGAGAGGTTCATTCATCATTCGCTCCAGCAATACCACTCCCTCGATTCCTATTGGCTGAACAAGGAATGGTGTCGACTGCTCGTCCACCATTCTCGTCATCTATTCCAATGGGCATCCACTTCATGCAGGTTCATTAAAGGGGATGGCGCTGCCGGACCCGATGCATGCCAGCGCCTTAATCTACTTCTACAGAGTAAGGAGAGTACACGACCCTACCCGCTAGATTGTCTGTATGAGATGATTCTGCAGCAAAAATTCATGCAAGAAGACCTCCAGAATTCCTTCCGGCAAGTAATGGGTATTATACTTGCAATGGACACTCCGGAGCGGTTATCTGCAACTTCGCTCGCTGTTCTCTTTCATGGTCACCTGCTGGTCATGGAGGTTGTCAAACCCCTTGGATCACTGCTTGATGGGGTATTTGAAGACAACCCCATACATCTACATCATTGCTCTTTCCGAGACTTTTTACTAGACACTCCCAGTTCAGTTTTTCATGTTGCACACCTCCATCAGCACTGCCTCACCTTTGGACGAGTGTTGCTTTCCTGCATGCGAAATATGCTCAAATTCAACATTTGTGATCTCCATGACTCCCAACTCCATAACTCTGCCATCCCTGACCTAGCCCAACAGGTGACTGTGGCTATCCCACCTCACTTATCCTATGCATGCCACTACTGGATGAACCCTCTGCAACATGTTGACTGTACCCCTGAACTGTTGAATGAGGTTACCCTCTTCTTCAAGGAGTACTTCCCCTACTGGCTTGAAGCCATCAGCTTGCTCTCCCTTTTTCCACAGCTATCATCAATCACATGTGCCCTGGAGACCTGTAAAATTCTAACAACCTGGGCCAAGGTGAGATGAAAGTTGATGATTGGTGGTTGATACTAAACAAGATGAGTTAGGATCATGCGATAGCCATATTGGCTACAGAAGCAATTCAATTCATTGAGGTGTTCAAACCTGTCCTGAAAGAGTCCACCCCCCATCTCTACCTATCAGCCATGTCCCAGACCCCAACTGGATCACCACTTTGTTCCCTCTGGAAGAATCACCTGCAAAAACATGTCCCTGTCACTTCTGAGCATCCATCTCATTGGCCACAAGGTGGCAATTCATTGCCCAGACACACAGACATTATCAGATCTGTTGCTTATTCACCTGATGGAAGATATGTGGTGTCTGGGGGTGAAGACTTGACTCTCATAATATGGGATGCAGCCACTGGGCAAGCTGTCACAGGTCCACTCAAGGAACATACAGATTATGTTACCTCTGTTGCCTATTCACCAGATGGAATGCATATTGCCTCTGGCTCTGAAGATAGGACCATCATAGTTTGGGATGCAACAACTGGCCAAAAGGTTACAGGTCCTTTCCAAGGGCATATAGGTTATGTCACCTCCATTGCCTATTCCCCCAATGGAAAATATATCATTTCTGGCTCTCAGGACAACACTGTCAGGGTCTGGGATGCAATTGGTGGTCAAACCATCAGTAGACCATTTGAGGGTCATACAGATTATGTGAACTCCATTGCATTTTCACCTGATGGGCAATACATTGCCTCTGGCTCAAATGACACAACAATTAGGATTTGGAATATAACCACTGGCCAGATCATGACAACTCCATTGCAAGGGCACACAGATGCTGTTACTTCTGTTTCCTATTCACCTGATGGAAGGCAAATTGTGTCTGCATCAAGGGACAAAACTATTCTGATTTGGGATGCTACTACTGGCCAAATTGTTGCAGGTTTATCCCAAGGACACACAAATACCATCACTTCTCTCTCATGTTCACCTTGTGGAAGATATATTGTTTCTGGGTCCAGTGATACAACTGTTGTAATCTGGGATATCATCATGGGCCAGATTGCTACAGGTCCACTTCATGGACATACATTTGCTGTGACTTCTGTTGCCTATTCACCCAATTCAAGATATGTGGTCTCTGGTTCTCAAGACAGAAATGTTATCATTTGGGATACAGCTACTGGGCAGATTATGGCCAGCCTGTTCCAAGGGCATACAGATTGGGTCATGTCTATTGCTTTTTCACCTGATGGAAAGCATATATACTCTTGTTCTGATGATTCAACCATCAAGATTTGGAAAACAACTTGTGGCCAGCTGGCTGGAGCTTTACCACAAGACCATATGTCTCGGATACTGTCTGTTGCCTGTTCCTCCAATGGAAACTATATTGTTTCTGGTTCATCAGATAATGCTGTCAGAATTTGGGATGCTACTACTGGCCAATCTGCAGCAAGTCCATGTCGAGGTCATACAGATAATGTTAACTCTATTGCCTTTTCACCTGATGGGATCTATATTGTTTCTGGCTCTGATGACAATACCATCAGACTTTGGAGAACTGTTACTGGCCAATCTATTGGAGACCCTTTTGAAGGACACACTCACCATGTCATCTCTGTTGCCTACTCACCTGATGGAAAATATATTGCTTCTGGTTCTAGAGATAGGACCATTAGGATTTGGAATGTAACCACTGGTCAAGCAGTAGCAGATCCATTGAAAGGACATACAGATCTTATTCAGTCTGTTGCTTATTCACCCAATGGAAGACATATCATCTCTGGTTCTAATGACAGGACTATCATTATCTGGGATGCAACTTCTGGTCAGATGGTAGCCAGTCCATTCCAGGGGCATACAGAATCTGTTATATCAGTTGCATATTCACCTGATGGGGAACACATTGTCTCTGGCTCAGCAGATAATACTATTAGGATTTGGAATGCAACCACTGGCCAAACTGTAGCAGGTCCATTTCAAGGGCATTCAGACTGGATCAGATATGTTACCTATTCACCTGATGGTAGATATATTGCTTCTGCTTCAGATGACTGTGGCATCAGAATATGGAAAGCATCAGATCTTTTTCTTTTTGATGATTTTCATGTAGAAGATGATTGGATTCAGTCTTCCAATGGTACTGTTCTTGCTTGGATTGCTCCCTGGAATAGGCATTCTTTCTGTCTTCCTGTACACTCTTCAGTCATAGCTTCTGATAGAGCCTATCAGGTTGATTTTGAATATTCTTGTGTAGGAGAGCATTGGATATCTTGTTGGATATAATACTCACTGCCTTTTGGTTGTTGTACAGTACTCATACATATGTGCATGCTTATAAACTTCCCAATATTGGCCAAATGTTCATGGAAGCATACTTGTTGTATAATATTTGTACATATATCTATGATCCATAAACTTGAACAGTCAGACATGATGTATGTATGAGGTTGAGACATGTCATGGAATGGTGGTCCACCTTTGAGCATACAACACTTGACTGTTGACATTAAGGCTAACTAAATCAGCACTAGATATACAACTCCCAGGACTCAAACACAAACAGCATGCAAGAGGTTACCATGTAGCCCATTCCAAATCTTCCCATTTGTGCCAGTGATCCATACTATCACCCTCATGCATTATGCCATCAACCCCCAACCTAGAGCTCAGATGCAAGATGTCCTTGCTTAACATGCCCAGTGAACCCAGGTGTGAAGGCACCATCTCCAATGTATGTATCATTCAGGCTCATCCCCTTCCCCCCCATCTTCACCACCCTTGAATGTGAGCAGGCTCCCAGTGGCCTGGGGGGTATGGTTGTCAATGGCAACTTCATTGATTCCCAGCATTCTAAGAGATTAAATTGTGCACAAAGTAGGTCAGGTGAGGCTGCTGAGTGTCCATGATGTCAAACATGCAGCCATACTGCATGAGGACTGTGGATGCTGAATACTCAGAAAATACCTTTGGGCATGATATAGAAACAATATTGGGTGGCCATAATGGAAGTACAAATGTAGACAGGCTGAGTTTATGTTGTATGAGGGCCAGAGTCGACTTGTTTGCTACTCAGCACCAGGGTACAGTGTCGCTTGAAGTGAGATATGTGATGAAAGACAGATTGACGGAAGTGGTGTATCGAAGATATAAAAATATTGAGAAGTAGCTGCGAAACAACATGTTTAGAACTACGCGTTTCATCGGAGGAGACCTTGTTAATAATGTGTTTCCCACCTCCAAGTGACAGTATTCTTCGACAAGCACAAGGAGTGACTATCATTGTTCAATGCGTGTAATCATTTTCGTGAAGTGTTGGGCATGTGTGCAGCTAAGTGCGCAGCCGCATTACAGTCGAAACTCGGGCCGTAGGTAAGCCGACGGTGTGGTGACCAGACTATTACTCACGCACCCCAACTTCATTTTCACCCACACGACAATGAACTCAGCTCGAAGCGTCAAGAACATGTTCGTTTCTTCCATGAAATTGTTCGATTTGCAACAATTGATTTTTTTTTCCAAAGTTCGAGTCGTTCTATTCATATGATAGGGCTACCAACTCAACCGAAACGGAAAAAGTGTGGGCCAAGCGCTGGTAGCACAGCTTCAAGGCTTGAGACTGGATCACCTTCACGGCTCGAAGTGAGAATTACACTAACAGTGCGTAATCCTTCCTGACTTTTTGGTTACAGTTCGTTTTGACTGACCAGACACTCTTGAGTCAGTTTCCAACCTCGGAGTCGCTGCAGTCATGTCAAGTATCACACAAGGACGAGACAGCAATCACCATCAACCCACGGAACTTAGTATCCCCCCTCCACCGGACCTCACCCCTTACTTTTTCAACAAAGATGACCAGTATATCGCCGGAGGAGGCTTTGGGGATGTGTATAGGTGTTGGTGCCGAATAGATGGCTTAAACAAACAGGTTTGATCATAGTGGATACATTTGAAAATTGTGCGCTGATATACATGACATTCCTTCAGGTTGCAGTTAAAGCATTTCGATTCAAGTTCGCATGCGATGAAGATGGGAATGCCAGACGTGCCAAGGTAATCGATCTTATTCAGATTAAGGAACCGTCCTGGAGTCCGCCTCGCAGATGCTCCGCAGAGAGCTCGGAATTTGGAGGAGACTGCATCATGACAATGTCGTTCCATTCCTGGGTGTCGCATATGGGTTTGGAATGCGTGGTGCCATGTCGTTGGTCTCGTTGTGGATGCCCAACGAGTCCCTCCACTATTTCCTGGAAAGGTATAGCACTGACTTGGGAATTGGACACCGACTCCAGTTTGTGCGTCACTCTACCTGCCTGGGATTGTTTCCTTCCGCGTCTTCTTACCCTGCGTAATAGCTGTCAGATATCACTAACGGGCTGCAATACTGCAAGTTTTCATATTATCCTTTCTCGAGTGCCCTAGTGATGAGACGCAACAGTACATTCCTTCCCCATTATACATGGTGACTTGAACTGCGTACGTCGATGCAGGATTTTTTTTGTACAATCATCGTTTAATTGATCGGCAGAATAACGTCCTCCTTGATGAGAATTGCACCGCACGCTTGGCAGATTTTGGATACGCATCCTTGATGGGCAACATTCCAGAGGGATGGAGCTATCTCCAGCGGTCTACTGCGCGACCAGGTGCCTTGCGTTGGATTGCTCCGGAACAACTCGAATCAGAAGAGGCATTCAGCTGGACGACCAAGAGTGATGTCTACTCCTTCGGTTCTGTCGCTCTCCAGGAAAGCCCATTCCACGCCCATGTCTATGTCGTCCCCTATTTGACGCTTCTCGTAGGTACTGTCCGGCAAACAACCCTGGTCCGAAGTCCTACATGATGCCAACGTTGTCATAAGATTGACAAAGGGACACACCCCTGGGCGACCATCATCTGAAACGCTGCTCGATCCGCACTGGGAATTTATTCAGACATGCTGGTCGCGGATCGAGGCGCGACCTGCCTTGGAGGTCATAGTCCTCTCCGTAAGACGGCTGTTAGGTGATTCCCCCCCGCCCTGGCCACTCAAAGACGTCGAACCCTTCCTTAGCGCTCGGCGTCTCGGTGCATTGGCTCATAAGCGCAAGGGCGAAGAACGTGAGCGATCAGAAGACGATGAAACCCCCCAGGGTTACCGAGAACGGCAACCTCGTAAAGCCGGCAAAGTCGAGAACCCCATCCCACAGCTATCACATACCCAGCCTGCGCCGACGTTGGCTCTCTTGCAACGCACGGAAAATGCTCTGCCACCTTTTGCCTCTAATGCCAGGAGCGCTCGCGTCCGCCCGACACTAAAGCCGCTCGTGATACCATCCGCCGAGTTCATGTTGGCTGTAGGATTATCGGCGCCACGTGCCCCTCATTGAAGGAATATATATATTCGTGGCATCATGGTAACGAATGTTAGCCTAGTGGCCAATGATTGGTGGATCGGAAGGAGTGTAACATAGTAGCAAGACCGAGGCGTGCGCATGACTCACGCGGAGCGCGACTCTGAGTCATGCGCAAAGTACCCGTAAGGTGCTGTGTGCGTTTAGCAGGTAACAACTAGGATTAAGCAGGAGAAAGCCTTGTGCTGTCTCACTTATGCCTTGCATCATGAGTCGTTACCCGCATGGGACCCGTTAATGGGTGTCCAAATATAAATACTTACATAATAGTCGGATCGTTGATACCACGACCTACCCAGTCACCGTTGCTCCATTCAAGTTACAGAGCACACCCCCAGTGAAGATAAGTGACAAGATTGTCTCGATAGCATTACGCATTCCCGACGTTCTCTGCAACGCGACGGCAAACTCATCCCGAGACGCTGTTGGTCCTTACTTCTGATGGCGTCACCGAACCGGACGAGATTTGGTCGTATACATGTCCGGGAGAACAACACTGGTCCATCGTAGCGGAAGCGGAGCGATCGACAGCGACGCGCTAATCAAATATAGTGCGCCATTTTTCTCATCAGAGGCCCACGCTATTCCCCCATACGTCTTATATACGTCGTTTCAACTGTAACCTCTGCTAGGTCTATTGTCACTCCCCGTCATGTCGACCATCACGGCCCAAGGTACTCGTGGCGGTCAATAGACTAAGCTCAACATCCCCCTCCACAAGACCTTACTCACTACCTTACCAACAAAGAAGACTAGTATATCGCCGGGAGCAGCTATGGTGATATATATAAATGTTGGTACGGAGTGAACGGTTTGCAAGGCAAGTAGGTTTGATCATGGTGGAAACTTTTGAAATTGACCGTTGATCTATACAACGCTTTAGGTTGCAGTAAGGTCGTTTTGGTTCAAGCTTTCATGCGATGGAGATGGAGATGATAAATGTGCCCAGGTGGTCAAATTTATTTGCGTCAGGGAAACGTCCTTGAGACTCCCTTGCAGATGCTCCGTTGAGCGCTCAGTTTGGAGGAGACTCCATCACGACAGCGTCGTTCCATTCCTGGGGATGGCATACGAGTTTGGAATGTATGGAGCAATGTCATTGATCTCGTTATGGATGCCTAACGAATCACTTCACCATTTCCTGGAGAAGTATGACGCAAGTTTGGGAATCGGACACAGACTCGAACTGAGAGTCTGTTTCTTCTTATAACTCTGCATCACAGCTGTGAGATATTACTAACGGGCTGCGATATCGCAAGTTTTTATGTTATCTTTTATTAAATGCCCTGGTAATGAGATGTAGCAGTGCATTCTTTTCCCCATTATCCATGGTAACCTGAGCTGCGTACGTCAACACGAATTTTCTCGCACAATCCTCATTGACTTGGGCGACAGAATAACATTCTCCTTGATGAATGCCCCACCGCACCCTTGACCGACTTCGGATACGCGTCCTTGGTAGGCAATATTCCAGAAGTATGGAGCTATTTCCAACTGTCTACCACGCGACCAGGCGCCTGGCGTTGGGTTGCTCCGGGGCAACTCGAACCAGAGACGTTCAACTGGACAACCAAAAGTAATGTCTACTCCTCCAGGAAGGCTCGTCCGATATCCAGACCCGTGTCACTCCATTTTCCGACACTTGTTGCACGTACTGTCCGGCAAACAACCATGGTCCGGAGTCCTACATGAGGCCAACGTCATATTATGATTAATAAAAGGTCACACCCCAGGGCGACCGGCATCCGAGATGTTGCTCGATTCGCGCTGGGATTTTATCCAGACACGCTGCTCGCGCAGCGAGGCGCGCCCTGCCGCGGAGGACATCACCTTCTTCGAAGTAATTGCTGGGCGATTCCTCTCCGCCATGGCCTCTCCAGGATATTGAGCCCTTTCTTAGCATTCCGTATCACAAACCACTCTCGTGCCAGAACGGCGAAGAACGCGAACATTTGAGGGACGATGCACGTCAGGCTTTTCAAGAGCGACCACCATATAAGGATCCCGCCCTACTCCCCCCCTTTTCCCCGCCTATTCCGACGATGGCTCTCCCGCAGCACACGAAAGCGTTGCACCGTCTGTCGTCTTCCAGGAGTTGTATCCTCTTCTAATACTCGAGCAGGAGGATGAAGAACACGAGGGATTTGGCATCATGTCCGCAATTCTTGTCAAAGGTGGCACCAGCCCCGCATAACGATGAGCAAGGATCCACTCCTAGAACCACTTCTTTCCGAGCCTATGCCAGTGACGCTCGTCCTCTCAGACTACACGTCGGAAAACGTTTCATCTGTCGCCTTTCAAAAATCCCATCCTCGTTTGGTGCTCGAGGAGAAAGATGAAGAACATGAGCAGTCGGAGGCGATAATGCCCGCCAGCCTTATCGATCGTGCCATCGACCTCGTAAAACTACCAGAAAAGATTAAATCCTGCAATCGGGACTTCCTTCTCTGCAGACGCCGCTGTTATCGCTCCCGCGACACACGGAAAATCTTACGCCATCCATCGTCTCTCCAGACTCAGTCACATCCTCGTTTGGTGCTCGAGCAGAGAGATGAAGAACATGAGAAATCGAAATCGGAGGACGGCGTCCGCCAGCCTCATCGAGAGTGGGGTCGACTTGGTAACGTTTCAGCCAAGGATCCCTACGGCTACTCCTTCCCCAGCCTATGCCGCCGACTGTGAGCGGCTCGACACACGGGCATTATCACGGCACCTTCCATCTTCCAATAACAAAGGCGCTCGCTTCTGTTCGATTCTCGGGTCGCTCGGAATACCGCTCATCGAGTTCCGATCGATGACGGGTAAATTCGGCGATAGTGATTATCATGATATGGGTGAATCACAAGGACATGCGAGCGCGCACCTCGGTCGAGAAAATGACTCGCACAAGATGTTCATGCAAATGTGTATATAGGATGCGTTTGCTGCGGGCAGCAACCGGAAGCGAGGTACTCAGAATCAATCCTGCTATATCATCCCACTCGTCTTAAAAGTAAGTGAGCATACGGAAGCCATGGGAGGTGGCAGTCACCGCAACGTTGATTTTCGGAACCATCCTGACAAATGTACTCCGATTCCAGCTGTACGAAGTCGTGGACATGTTCGCAATACTGCAATTCAATGTGCACAAGCATGGGCTAGCGCAACTGGCGATGTTTCGGCATTTTCGCCCGGTTGTCAAAAAAAAAAAAACGTCATCTCTTGCCCTGGAACTGGTCTGGTCACCAGACTAGCTATCCTGAGACACGTGCCGAATTGACTTCCAGTGCGTTCAGTGATACAGTGATTTTGGCAAGCGATGCTAGACATAGCTTGAGGTCCTTGCAACAAAAAAAAAGTGCTTTTTGCCAGTGCGAAGACTTTCTACGAGGAAAGACACGATACTTGATCACGGTGACCCACCGACTCGAAGGACTAAAAAAACCAGGCGCTGCACACCAACAACTCGGTGAAACGCTTGATGACTTCTCCCTCCGTACCTGCTCATGCGCCACTGCGATGCCCGTCTCCACACCGGGCGAGGCGCGATAGGCCGTTACCATGGACTATTCCTGACCATAATATTGTGCCCTTACTACACCCCTGTCTTATACATAGTTAAACATCCGCAGCTCGGTTCTCCCAGAATCAGATAACGATAACTGTATTCAGTTATTTTGAGACTCCTCTATTGTCTATGTGACATACGGAGTCCAACCAATACGCCCGTAACACTTCAGTCTTGGATCACGATGCTATTCCATTGAACTCGAAAACATGTAAGTTACTTAGTATGCGACTGCAGATTAGTCCATTCAATATGCTCCACAGAGAAAAAATTGCATCAAGGACAGTGGTAACATCCATCGAACGAAAAGCGATGGGACATTAGTAGGTATTAAGCTTTTTTTCAAGAAAGCCTGCAAATTCAAGGAATCCACGAAACCGGAAATCGTCACAACACTGACGGAAACCTGAGATGCCAGCGCTGCATGCAGTTGCTATGTTACACCTGAAGGAGTCCGAGGATATCAGAACGACGTCTCAGTATTTGCTCGTCAGTTACCTACTTGACTGTATTCTTGTTGTAAATCGGACTTCGTTGTGTCTTCGGTACTGCTACTGACCGCACCATCCACCGCACAAATCTTCTGGGATTTACCCCCCACTTGCAAGCTTGCGGAACCGTGCGTGCGGAAGATGCTGATTTCCAGGGGATAGGTAGCGCTCGATTGGGGCGTGAGATTGAACTGGGCAATGCTCATGCGCACGATAATAAGCAGAGGAGACATCGACTGCAGCATCTACATCAGACTGATGATGTCCATTATGCTAGATACACGTGACGCACCGCAATCTGCGCCGCGATGCCGACGCCAGCGAGTCCAGCCGGGTGGCCGGATGCAAATAGAGAAAACATGATGATCGTGCACGTCGTGATGAGCGCGCCACACTCCAGTATCAAGAGCAGAATGCCCCGGTAATTAAGACGTCGCCGGCTACCCAGCACGGCCGTCGTGCGGTCCACTTTCCAGAGGCGGTACGCAATAGCAATGGTCGAGAAGAAGTTCGCGGCTGTCTCGAGTCCCCAACCAGTCACTCCAAGGTGAACCAACTGATGGGCCTTCGCCATAGCCGTAGATGGTATCAAGCTAGCGGCGGCGGTCACGCCAATACCTTGAAATCTCTAAGCCCACAACCTCAATTGCTGCTGAAGATTTGCGCTTACAGATGTGTATGACAGAGAAAACCAACTATTTGTGGATGTCAGCACGATACAACAGCGAGCCGAGACGCATACTGGAATAATTTTCCATTTCCGTCCCCAGAGACAGTACGCACGCCATATCTGCGATCCCGTGAGTAAAACGATGCCAATGAGGAACTGGCACCTACCAACAAAAATTCTTGTATATAACCCTAAATTCAATTATTTTCGTTATCCTCATGCAGATATAGGTAGCTCACATTCGTCATGTAGACGTAGAAACCAAGAACAAACAGTGTGCCGTGATTCATGTAGTATGTGTCAGGGTTGCCCCCGGGAGTGAACGCTTGCAGTAGTTGAACGAGTGAGATGATTACATGAGCGGTAGATAATATGAACTGCACAGTAGCCGTGGCGAGAATCCTACATTGTTTTCCGTGAAAATTGTGTAGTTCATTTAGCTAGCGGGGATTACCTGCGAGACGATGTAGTAGTTATTGCAAAGATTTGAAGGTATAACGCAAATAGCATGCAACTTGGAGATGGATTAGCACCACAAAAAGACGTCAAGCAACTGCGCACTTGATACCTTGGGCGTTAGTAGAAAACGATGTTGAAACCATAAGTTCGCAATAGTGAGTGACATACCATATAAAATTGCCTCCAACCACCCGCAAGTGATGTACATCTGCCCTATACTCTGCGCCATGGCAATGAAAGCGGTAGAAATGGGACAAAGATGAAAACCTAGGTGCTAATATAGTATATAAGCGTGAGGGAGAACGAGGTTGACATACCATATATAGCGACAATTCAAACGTCGCATGTTCTCCTCTTCAGTAGTGAATTTCGTTTTCGATATTTCCGAATCGCGAGTATGATCGTATCGGAGTCCCGATAAAATAATTATATCAACCGATAGCATTTGTTTGGGAGGGCGGCAATTTGTTTATGTTGTTGTTCTCGAAAATTTTTGCCAGCGTATGGCGAGACTCGGCGGGAACTTAGACCGGCAAACGGTTTTCTGGGACCTTCCCAAATATATCCTGTTCGTGGAGTACTCGGACAGCGCTTAGAAATGTTGATGTTCCGTTCCTGAGGTAGATATGATATAGTGGCCCAGGGTGGCTCACCCACGGGAGCACTAAACAACGAATAGGCGGCGGTCCGGATGATATCATCAAACGCAATCATTTTTCTGTCAAGGATGTGCACGCGGCGGTCACCGGCGTCTGATCGTGACACAACGGTGGTACTGCAGACGAGATATCAGATCAAGTTACAAATTAAATGAAATCACAGAGGCCCCTCTCCCCGCTAGCACTTCGGCTCTCCCATTTTCGGATCAACGCCTCAGTCGCTTTTCCGGTCCTGCTGCCTCGCCCGTTCTTCAAGTCCTCCTCGAGCTTTTGTTGCCTGCATCTCCCAGTGATGACCCAAAGGTACTGATTTTTACTCACACCCATCCCACTCTGCGCCCCGAAGACATGGCTTGTGTAAACCTGACACACTCTCCAACTTGACCGCAAAGCATCTCGAGACGCTGTTAGTGCTCAGTACCGACGTCACCAAATTTGTTAGGGCAGCATTTGAGACCGTCAGGTTCTTTCGTAGGGAGTAGGTCGACGAGCGATTACCCTAAGAATCGTCAAACCAGGCTAGAGTTTTGCATGTTATTGTGCAAGGCGCGCTGACAGAGGTCGTTAAACTGGGTCGGCCGAACGGAGCTCATAATGGGTGGCGCTCGAGGGTCTTAGCGGAACTTGCTCGGGACTTTGCCCTAGCTGGCACATCGATGTGAGACTCGGTACCGTTGATTTCCAGTGTTGCTTGTCGTCGCTTACAGGCAACTCCCCGTTTCGTAACTTCAGTCCGAACCTCGACAAATATCTCTTCCTGAACCGTTTAGAAAAAGTCTCCGCCAACATCTCTAAAAAGAACCAGTGTCCGGTATCATCGAATGACCTTCGATGTACCATCACCTACCTTGCCTCGACATCGTCACCATGACTCTTCCTTATCTCGACACGCCAGCAAAAAGGAAATGGTATTTCATTGTTTCATGGATCGGCTTGTTCAGAATATTCCCTTGTTCGACAGAGTGTCTCAATGTTATCATGCAAAAATGTTTGGAGACACGTTGTACAAAGCCAGTGTCCCGGTTCCCAGCTTTGATATGCTTCCGAACGGAGGGTAAAGATCTGTTCAACGAGTTGGGAATAAGGTACATTGCGACAGATATTCTCCAGCCTCTCTGCGCTGGTATAAGAATTCCACCAAGGGAGTTCAAGGCGCAGGAAAAACCGCGAAGGTGGTATTCGTCCGCGTAAATACGACCAATCTTGGGTCATCAGGTCAGTGTATTGATAACCTACGCATAAGAGGCACTAACTTGATTCGCTCCACAAGTCACCGGGATGTGTTCGTGTGCATCGTTGACCTTAGTCACTGTTTTCAGTCTTGTTGAGATCGAAGTAAGGGGCGTACATTTAAGCCTGCCCAGAAAGCACTCGTCCCGAGACAATAGGATCCCAGTGGCAGGTTTCTCGGGTAGTCGTAGCGCATTAAATACAACACAAAAATGTTCATAAGACGCAGATAGAGCAGGGACGACCTTCCGGTCTATGTCTATGCCCGTCAGCTTGCCTTGAAAGGCTTGAAGAGTCATCTTCGGGCCCGACCAGATGAGGTATGCTTCCAAGGAACGATAGTCTATGTTTTCCTTAGGGCAAACATCAACTGAGAAACGGCGAATTACGGACTTGTCTTTGCAAAGAACTCGGCCCGAACAGCCCACGCGGCCAGTTCGATCAGAAATTCCCATGTCTCCAAGAGTGGGGCTAATTGTACAGGGGAAAAAGCCTGTAGGAACTTGGCCTGTGCGCGCCCGAGATCCCTACGGATCTCCGGGAGCCGTCTGGATTTACTTTTCCCGACACGATTTGCAGGCGCGGAGCGGCCGTATAGCGCGCAAACGAACCACACTCTATACAGCGCTGCCTGGAACCGCTCAGATTCCTGTGGCGTGAGTCGACTGGAGGACGACCGTGGATCCTTCTTTCTGCAACGCGTGGCATGAGCAGGACAGAACGTGCATGGGCTCGCAAATTAAAAAAAAAAAAGGTCACCTCCAGCTGTACAGCGATTCGATTTCTCGTATGACGTCGTGATTCGTTGCAAGCAGGTGCGCTTCTCGCATGGTGATGGTGACGCGAGGGTCGTGAGTTTGAAAATCTTCTTCTCGAGGAAGTTTGGTGGTGGGGAATGGAGCAATCCAGCCATGCCAAAAGGCGTTGACGTTGGTCATGACTTTGAGGAGCCGCACGGCGGGCGGGGCGGCAGGACCGAGGTGGTTAGCCACGACGGCACCAAGTATGGAGTCTCTGCGAGCACTGAAGACATTGTAAACGAATTTTGAGGACAGGACAAAGGACTGTAGACTGTGGATGTCGCAGAGCGTAGTGAGGGTGAGGTCGATGAGGTCCGTGTCAAAAGGGAAGCTGGCAGAGACAGACTGGATCGATGTTGGTGCAGAGCTAGCCATGCGGCCCACCCGAACGTGGGACCGTTGCTACATACGTGCTGAAGGGAAAAAGTTCAAGTTGGTCAAGACATTTTCTTGTCTAGGATTGTTTAGCCCGATCGGCCTTTACGCCAATCCCCAACGAAAAGATACAGCATACTCGTGACATCCATCGTTAGCTTGCCTGTCAAGCGTTCTGGCAGGTTGTTGAACGATCGGCTTCAAGTCAGAACTATCTACCATGCTACGGCCTTGCTTTTCAGGGCTCGCGCAAGGGACCTTGACCTCTGAGCTGCCCATTGGCACATACTTAATTTCCTGATGGCCACGACTCTTGTAGAACACTTCAAATTTGCTGCCATGCGCATCAGCAATTCAGGATCTGCCGTCCATCGTCCAGCAATGGTTTACCTTGCGCAATGGCACCGCCATCACCTACCGTCGATTTGATCCCTGCAAGAGATGATGCGTGGAACAGTCTTCCTCTCAGATCAGCTTATTCCCTTCACAGAGGCACTTCACTCCCTCCGTGCTCACATGCGAGGCGCCTCAAATGTTGGTCTCAAGACTATCTTGACTCATCAAACAACGTCAGGAACGTTCGCTCTGGCACCAATTGGGCGACGCCAAGCCCGAGGGCCAAGAGTGTCTCAGGTTAGGTTTGAAGTTGAGAGAGCATCTCAGGTTTGTGTTGCGTTGAAATGACTTGTCGCACATGTTCGTTTGATTGGAGCCAAAAGAATAGCTTGTAACTGACTCGTGAGTACACGATACGCGTGCTGAACGCCAGGCTACTCACCGAGCCAAACGTTTGTCTCAGAGATTATGGATGCCAAACAGGGAAGCAGATACGACGCTGTCAGTTGACCGTCGGAGTCATACTTTCATACCAGTCTAATACTTACATCACTAGCAGAATTCGATGGTTACTGACTTACCAAGTCAGGGGGCATGATCAAGAAAGGATCGATATCACCAAGGAGGTACCAATGGTAAAAAGCTGGATCGTGTGCAGTACGAATATATATTTGGGCAAAAGCTGTAAAGTCCCTCTGCACACCATCTAGTTCAGACACAGCCCGAGCGCCAGGAAACAAGTCGCGTTTACGGAACGACAGTCTTGAAGTGAAATATTCAGGAATGGTCCAAGTCCTGACTGAGTTTGCTGACAAACTTCTTTGCAATAGAAGCGACTAAAGAGCATCGATATTCAATTTTCACGTCTACAGCTGCCTCCACATCGGTTCACCAGTAAGAAGGGCGTAACTAATGTGAGAGGCGAGTTGATTTACCTCCGAGTTCCTGTGAAGGGGGTAGGAAAGTGCTTGTAAAGCAAAAACCGTACACCATCATGATCTGACTTGGTGTTTCAAAATTCGGCATTTCGATATTTGATGACTACAGCATGTGATATATGCTATGCCCAAGAAAAGCAGACCTCGGCACAACAGTCCGTTCTCAACACGTCCTCCGACCACGACTCCCACTTCTTAGTAGTGTCGAGCAAATGATTGCCTTTCTCTCTTAAAACAGCCAACGCGATGGGATGAATAGGCAGCCTCAAAGGTGGGCCCTTCAAATATGCTGCATTGTAAGCCGCCTCTGCAAATTTGGTAGGATCGCCATTCCATGTTTTGCTCGGGTCTGCTGCAAGACTACGCCATTGTACCGACGGTAAGGAGGGGTCCGTATACGCTGGGTGGATGGTAGTTATCTCATTTTCCCTGATAATCTTAGTAAAGAATGGACCCGTTCAAATATGGTTACCTGACGTGCACCACGATGGCGGTTTGTAAATGAGAACCATGAAGAGGAAAGGCTTACTTTAATGTTCCAGTCGGGGTGCACTTCTCTCGCAAGGCATTCACTAAGTCCTTCCAGAGCTATCCATCACCCGTTTAGTTTCATTGGCGATGTCGACCTCGTAGACGACTTACCAAATTTGCTATAATGAAAATTAACTTTGTGCCAGGATGGGTCCATCACGGATCAAATGGCTTACCTCGCACAATAGTACCCAACGGCTGCACCCGCTGTGATTCCCGCAATGGACGACAACTGGAGTAGTCTTCCGCCCATAGGTCTATTCTCCTCACGGAAGAACCCGACCGCTTCTTTGCTCACATGTGAAGCTCCCCAAAAGTTCACTTCGAAGACGGCTCGCGCGTCGCTGTCGTTTGTCCCCTCCACTTCCGACGTGATGCACAGACCGGCATTGTTGACAATCACGTCGACACGACCAAACTTTGCTTTACTAGCGACGAACGCTCCGGTGACGTCATCGGGTTTGGTGACATCGAGCCTGAGGACCAAAAGCGTCTCGGGGTGCTTTTCAGCTAACTCGGAGAGAGTCTCAGGTGTGCGTAGCGTCGCGACGACCTTGTCGCCCATTTTTAAAGCATGCTCCGTGATGCAGCGGCCGAAGCCAGAGGAACATCCTGTGACTGATTGAAGTGAGCACGAAACACGCACGTCGGACGGAAAGACGCTCACTGAGCCAGACTTTTGTCTCAGAGGAACTCATAGAAGTTAGAGATGAGGCGGATGGAAACTGATGGAGCCACGACTTTATACTTATCGCCCTGTGGTAGTAGGTGGCGAGCGGTTATTAAGTTACCCCATCGATAAGGCATCTCGTTGATCAAAGCCTTTGGACATGAAACATCAATAAGGAGAAAGACACATTCGACTCGATTCTGTAGGAGATTGCCACACACCTTTTACCATCTAAGCGTGAAGCTTACCTCGTTTAGATCTGTTCCGGGGAGGACGGTCTTAAATTGGGATGCACGGTGCAGAAATTGACGTGTTGTTGCACAACATGCTACGAGTAGAAGCATAGCGCCATCATGAAAGATAGTGTCATAATAGGGTAGGAGTGCTTCCATCTGATAATTCTGGGTAAGGGATGTGAAGGTCCATTCGACTCAACTTTAATGTTAGTAGCACCCGACACACTTTCCAGGAAGCCCACTCTTCGATATAGTCAGGCCATCGTACTTCCGGAATGAAGGGGCATATATGGCAGGGTGGGTCCAAAGTTACCGGGTAGACCCTCCGCAAGAGTTTTATAGGCAACACCGAGGGCTTTCAGGTTCAGTTATAACCGTGGAGGTGAAGTGTCATTTAGTAGGGCGTTTGCCCGTATGCAAATGGCTACTACGTCAACGTTCCGATCCGCACACTCTTGTGGAAGGGGCCGGAGGAGTCGAAACGGGCTGAGCAGCGACGATAGTGGCCTTCAGAGCACACCATGTCCAAGACGTTTTGCAGGGCTTTGGTATCGTCCGTGTAGCATCATCGATGGGTGAGCACGGTGAGGATGGAGTTCCGGGGTCCGGAGAAGCGGATAAAGGCGATTAGGCGGACGCGGGAGCAGGACAAAGTGACAGGCCGGAGCGATGCGTTCGAGGGTGGGAAGAAACTGAAGGCGACGGGGGATGCGAGGGAGACGGAGAGGGTGCGGCAGAAAACTCAAGGCGATGTTTCAACCGAGGGAGTAAGTCGTATAGGACGGTTTTTTTTTCGTAGTGAGGTAAGTACAACCACGGGCATCGGTCTCGTATGTCCAACAACGTCCCTCGCCAACACGTTTGACACCCGTGTCCCTTGTTTGATTGTAGAAAGACCCGCAGGGGCATGCATCCTTTGCTTTCCCGATTGGCACGGCCGATAGTGATTCGCGCTGATTGTAGGTTGAAGTAACTTGCAACAAACTATCGCACGAGAAGCGATATCGCGATGAAACCGGTTCGTACCAAAAATAATAATAATAAGAGTCCCCATGAGTGACAGGGATGCATAAAAGCGATCCCTCGAGGATCGAAACAGGAAAACACGCTGTTTCAGCTCCGAACGCCGACGGCGCTGTTGGGCAGGGGCTCCAGCATATAGTGGAGAACGTCGCCCGAGGAGCCGTCGCCCGACAAGACGTCCATCCTGTCCGCATCGCGAGACATGTCGTCTATATGCTTTGTGGAACCGGAGAGGTGGGCCATCTTGCAGCACGTCGCACGCAGGGCAAGCAAGTCGGGTAAAGGAACCGGAGGATTTTCAGGATCGGCAGTGGAGAACGTGACAGATCGACGGATGTGGGGGTGCGGTTTCCCACCATACGACTTGATTTCATAATGGTCTTTCTGAGGCTGTATCACGAAACAGTGTTGGTGAACGTTGTGACTCGGAGCAACACACGGCAATGCACAAACGCACCGTAGCGTCAAAGTACAACTCGAGCTCATCAAATTTGTCAAGTGTGTTACGCTCCAAAGTGATGACATTCGTCAGGGAATGAACTTGCTCCCATTGAACACGTTGATGCTATAACGGAACTGCTTGAGAATCGCCAGTATGGAAGCAGAATAGCCAAGCTAGGCATCTAGACATGAGTTACTTGCCATATGGTAGAGCAGCTATCGTCGCGAACCTCAGCATTCTCATCAGATTTGGGTTCCACATTGGATAATATACCTTTTGGAATAATATGAGCTAACTGTGTATTGGTTTCAATGAAATCCGGATCAAGTTGGGCGACGATATCGTCAGGAGCGCTGTTGTCGATTACACCAGTTACGACGCATCTCCAATTGTCTCGAATGAACGCCTGTTACCAGCCGGAACGGAGAAGTGAGAAGGAGGAACTAGAAACACAATTCACAGTTATTCACGGACCTGTTCTTTGGCATCTTGGTGATTCTTCGGGGCCAGGGTGATATCAACGTTTGTTTGTGCCTTCACATTCTCAAAAGAGGGTCCTGAAGGGCATTCGCTGGGTTCCGGCGTTCGATCCCTGTGCTTCTTGACTGTAAAAAACTAGATTGATGCGCGGGACGAAGGGCGGCGAACAGAAGTGACTCACAAGGCATGATAACGTTGCGTTCAAAGAGCTCCCTGTCGTCGGCGAGACCATTGCTGTCTTTGCGCGTTTGCGCGAGTGTATGCATTTGGCAACTTCAGCGCGAACTTCCCGTGTGGGTGCATGGAGCAGCAAGAGGCCGGGGATTCGGACATGACGCAACTTTTCCGCAAACACGGCAAGTTTGAGACAAATCTTGCACGACTGAAGTGATCAACATCCTCGTTGGCTATACGCTGCACTTGGGGAGAGTTTGGGTACATTAAGTAATTGTTCTCACGCCATCTAGCCTGGAGGCTTCCGCCAATAAACTAGTTGTTAGTTATCATGGCCATCAACTTGATCCCTTTGCCCTTTCCAACCTCTGTGGATCCGGCTTACTTTACTGACTTTGGTCGTGAGGTTGAGGGCATCGACCCCGGTGAGCTCACACCAGCCCAGTTTTCCGAGGTCCAAGACGCGCTCTACAAAGTCACCAGTTCGAACATCCTCGTGCAACTCGACATTCTTAATTGGCGCCATTGATTAATATGACATCCTCTTGTTCCGCAACTTCAATCTTTCCCCAGAATAGCAGTTTGCACTCGTCAAGGTGATCATCTTTTAGTATTCCAGTGAAACCTTCGTGTCCTTCGCCTGACTGCCACCGCCTTTATTTCAGGCCTTCGATCCACATTCTGAGATTTACGGGCATGGGAATAACAAGACGGAAAACATCAAGAGCTCTCTTCTCCAATCAATTTTCAAGACAATACCTCGCGTGCCCAGGTGCAACTTATCGGCAATGGTACCGTTACTGGCCACGAAGGACTCGATCGTGTTGTTCTTAAATATCCCTCTCACACCACATTTCATAAAACACGCATATCCGAGGAAGATGAAACGAAGGGTTTCACTCGATATAACCGCTGGCATATGGATGCAGCTTTATACGAATACGACCCACCGCGCGTGACCACGCTTTATGGGATGACGGTACCCGCTGGCGACCGTCAGATCGTGAGGTATGATGATGGAACTGGTGATGAGTCGTCGGTCCCGCTCGCTACCACAGCTTTTGCCTCAGGCAAGACCATGTTCGACCTTCTGTCGCCAGAACTCAAGAGCGTGGCGGTAAGAGCGTCTGTGCGCTATGCTCCACATACTTTGTATGGATGTCGCCAGCTCACGCCCTGCCCACCGGTTTGGGAATCGAAAATGATGGTCTCGAGTGTCCCATGGCGGAACTCCCTGATTGGGAAGAATCCAAGATCAAGACATACCCCGTCGTATTTTCATCCTCCAGTGAGAAACGAGACATAGATTCTGAAAAGATGTAGTTGTGGAAAAACCCGGTTACGGGGGACCTCCACTTCCAGGTTCACCCATGCGGCGCTCTGGAACTCATCATCGAACACCTTCCGGAAGGTGCGAAGCGCCAGGATGCCCTATACCCGGATGGTGCACATATCAAGGATCTCGCTCAAGTCCGTGCGCTACCCCATGAGATGCAACGGCCTGGCATTGCACCACACGTGAGCATGCCCGTCCACAAAAGCTGATATCCTCCTGATGTATTTTGTGCGCCACGGACAGCTTGTGTACCCACACGATTGGAGAGATAATGACCTTGTCCTCTTTCACAATCGGGGATTGATGCACACCGTCGTTGGTGCCCTTCGGCCCGACCAAGTGGGCGTTTTTCACCAGTGCAACCTTGCGGCGTCCGATGGTCCCCCGGGACCAAGCCAAGATGATATCCTAAAGTGGGCCTAGATCCGACGCATTCCACCTTCCGGTGCCGTGCGTGATGGATGTCCTTACCAGAAACGATCGATAGTCGTGCTTTGTGATAACTGGTTTCAAAGTATAGAAGTGTATGGGGTACGTATGTATGTACCGACCGTTTTCATCAATAGAATTGCCTGGAAGTCGCAAGCAGAGAGCCCAAGTAGGAATTTGTTATGCTCAGTGTACAATTATGTCTCGTAATACGTAAAATCGATCTCGAGCTGCTTCAAGACAACTTGCTTCGTTTCTTCACGATGGGTACTCGATTGTTACCCCATATCTAAGTATGAGTAATTCGGCATGAACTCTCCAGTGTTCGATCAACGATGATACGTGCCCGTCCAACCAAAGTCAACCATACGATCGTGAAACTCCTTCAGAAACCACCGCCGCCCGCGACAATCAACCACACATTGTGATTATCGCAATCGATGGCCTCCCCCTGATGGAGGAAACACGTGTCCATATCTCGATGTCGAGCAACAAGAACCGAAATAGCCGGCTAAGATCATCACACCGATTGCCAGCGAAATAGATGAGTCATGGTTGCATGAATTTTCTGAAACAGATGCCCAAGAATTCATCATCGTTAATAAAGCCGGTACGCAATGAGCCCAATCGCACTAGATGGTTACATGTCGTGGTTTACCTGGTTCCGCGCGTCAAAGTACGCAACACGAGATAAAGCTGGGACACCATTTCAACTTGACGGCGAAACCTTGTTCGGGTTTGGAAATTAGATTAAGGAAACACGCTATGAGGTGCTTCAGTTGTTTCTGGAACTAGTGTAGAGGGCACCGTAGAATATTCTCGTGACCTCGTTCGATGGTATGACCCATGATCAATGCCACCATCACAGTTTCCCGGTGGTTCCGGGTAGGTAGGACCTAGGAAGATGCCTAGAAGCTGTTTCGACTTTGACGTCTAAACCCACACGATAATGCGCCATCAGAATCCAATCGCGAGTTCCGAGAGATATACTCTACCTTTCTGTAACGTCCCCAAAGAATCAGAGTTCATGGCCGATCCATGGCCGCACCGATCCGAGAAGCCGCACACGCAATAATGCCACAACCCTCATCTCACACATACACGTGCAAAATGCATTTTCGCCAGCGTGTGATGAACGGAGTGGCACAGATTATCTAAAACGTCTTGCGGCCTCGTGTTCTGGGCATTTTGAGTGACAAAGGACCTGTGCCGTGTGGTCAGGTCACGCCTCTCCACTCGCCTCAAAAGTCGAGCGGCTGCGAACCTCGTCGAAAGGCCATCGCCCGTCGGCCACGTTAATCCCGCTTCCTTTCCCTCGAGGCCACTTGCTGAATCGGATCGCACTACAAACACGACCTGTCAAGATGCGTTATACTAGGGAGAACAAGAGCAATAGCGGTAAGTCAGGATCTTCGTGTATGGGTACTGCCAGTCAACGAACCGCGCTGATCCGCCGATCCTGCCTGTCGATGTCTACGTATTGCGTTGGTACCATGGGGGGCGACAGACTCGTCGTATGACATTGTCCCCGTGCCGGTGGCACCGACACCTCGCCGACACCCACGAGCGCCGACAACCGTGCAGATCCTCCCCGATGACTTTGACGCCGTGACGCACGATTACGACACCGCAGTGGCGACGGAGATGTTCCCGTTTGACGGCGTCACAGAAGTCAAGACCGTGGCCCAAGAAGATCAGGAAAGTGACGAGGCACGGTACAGCAGGGTCTACGGAGAGTGGGCCGAGAGGCACGAAGTTCATCGCCAACAGGCCGCGATGCCCGCGGACTTTGGAAAATACATGGAAGAGTTGACTAGGCGCCTCCAGGACGTCGGGGTCGACGAACAAGGTAACTTTGTGGAAGCAACAATTCGAGCTCGTGGCGGGACGCCCGTGACACAGTATCAAGCCCTGAAGGAAGGAGAACGAGAAAGAAAAGTAGATTCGTGGCGAGAGCAGGTCGCGCGGAACGACATCAATTTGAGCGAGTTCGGCGAATCGATGACGGGGACAAACGACACCGTTCGACGACACCGTGAGAGGACGTACGCAGTAGATCAAGGGACCATCAGGCCCACCGAAGCCGAGGCGAGTCCCTGGCCACGGTGATGATCGACATCTCATCCACATGCACAGGCAACGCTCCGGAGAAGCCAATCCAATGTCTCCCAATCATACAGATCGGAGAAAGTCTATACTCCATCAGAATTGAAGTCACCCTGCGCGCTCAAACCACAGAAGATGGGGGCCACTATCACGAAACGTGAAAAGCGTACAAGAGTCCCGAGCCCGACCCGATCAGAGAGGATATATACTCTTGCAGAGATCAACGCCCTAACTGGCCAGAGCGTGAAGAATTCGCCCCCACGGAAGAATGGCTTCGCCGGGAAAGAGCTTCAGCACAGCAGAAGTGCGAGCAGTAGTTCGCCCCCACAGAACCAGAAAGCCAAACATTTGGTTGCGCCTGTGCCTATGAGAGGCCGGTCTGCCTCGACTTCGTCCATTGAAGGGGTGCTGGCATCCTGCCAGCCTTCTCTCGTGCACATCGCTCCAGTGTTGTCCAACCTTGGGATCCGGCATCAAGAACACCTCCGGGCTCTTGCTAGGCTAAGGGAAGAGACACGGGACAGAGAGATGAAGGAAGAAATGTTGAAGCAAGGTGTGACGATGTTGGAGTGGGCGATTCTGGTGGATAAACTTCAGGACTTTTGAGGGCCATTCACCATTTCGAATCTTTACACTGTGAGGTGCGTGCATCTGAGCCTAGATGGTTCGACACTTCACTGAGAGTTTACCAGCCTAGAGGAGCATCGGTGCGATAATAAAGTTCATAACTCTTGACGGTGCCCTAAACGAAATTAGTTTGATTTGGTTTGATCTTATGAGCGTCCATGTACAAGTGATTTGACACATACCGGTTTACCCGACTTGGGGCTGTGATACTTGCTGACAAATGCGTGAGAGTGCACAGCCACATCGTAGGCATATTATGTGGTCCAAATAGGCACCGGAGCCTTAGACCTGTCCGTTTTGGCAACCTTTTATCTACCGTTACAGGAAGCCTTTACTGCCGAGTCGGGGTCGAGACTATAATTACGCCAAAAAATTCCAGCCACTTTTGCAGTATCCCGATCCAGGAAAACAGACGCTTGATTGTTCTGAGCGTCCGAGCCTGAGGCACTGGGATACCCCATCATTGCCCGGATGGTCTCCCGAGCGTCCTCGTCCTCGTCGTCGCGCCCCCCTGGCCCCATTTCCTCGGCACGCTTAACCG
>JBBPUI010000146.1:0-34079 GCA_038094615.1 Heimioporus aff. retisporus | reverse complement strand
CAAACTGACAAGCAGGCTCTAAGCGTCCGACGATATCGAGAAGATCATCGGAAGTGATCAAAGATCTTCTTCGAAACATGTGCTACGCCTCCCTTGTGGCAACCACCTGCGATACGCCACTTCATTTTCGGCAAGTTGCACACGTTGCGCGTACGAATCGCTGTCACGCATTCAGAGGGCATCACGGAAAGAGAAAAAAGGCAACACGCATGTGATCAATGCTCGAGCAAGATCTATACCCTTCCCTTCCCTTCCCTTCTCTTCCCCTCCCCTCCTGCGGCGGCGCAGTCGATAACGCGGGGATAGTTGGAGCCAAAACGGTCGGGAGATGGGTTGCTAGTTCATAGGGCGATGGCGATGGCGAGGACGATGAAACAACAACGGATGATGCTGTCTCACGGAAAGTGGACGAGTGGGCGTACAATCGCCTTGACCTTTCTCGGCAAATATACGCGTGCACCATCATCCGTAACTCGGCAGAGCGCCAGAACTGACATCAAACAGAGATTTGATGTAACTTTTTTTTTCGTCTGTGCTATCCAAAACGCATCGCCAGCCTTGGTCTGACTCGTGGCTGAACGTGAGGATAGCCTCCCGTTCGAGATCATACTCGGAGATCCTGGGGACAGAAGGAGTGGCTAAGTAGGAACGTTGCAGACGTGTCAAAAAGTAAGTGCTGTACAAAGATTAACAATGTCCAATTGTAGTAACGTAAGCTCTTTTTTTTTAGAAGAGCAGCCCGGTGAGGCATCATATATCACGCGCGACCACACCCAGTTGCGACAGTCTGTGTGTGTGACGGTGGGCTTGGAATCACCCTGTGATTGGTCCGACGCCGGAGGAGCCCAGGACGGCGCCAAGGGTATATGTAGTCGTACTACATTGACGTTTCCGGATACCTATGCACGATGACGTATCGCAATCGCACGTCGACTCGGAAGCAAATACATTTCTCCACAACGCATCCCTGCAGCACTTGTTTGGGTGACATATATATACATAAGACGTGCAATGGACTTGCATTCAACGTCCAAGATATGTCAGGTCGCCTCGTCGGCAGGGTTACAAGTCGTTTTTACATCGCGCGTCGTTCCATAATCATACTGACAGAGTCTGGAGTCTAGACCCACCCACAAGACACCGCTTCGCAGCAAGTCGCATTCATATGCCACGCTCCCCTTACATGATCGACAAATCCGGTTTTGACCATGTGCAAGGCCGTCGAGAAAAATATTCGTTCAGCGGAAAACGAAAAAAAAAACATACAGCATAGATCGTTTACGCGGGGTGGTGGGCCACGAAATAAAATCGGACACTATAATCGCGGGAAGGAATCGCGAGGTGTCACCGATACAGAAATAACACACACTACGACGCACCCGAACGCTTGGCAGCTGCAGCCAGAGCATAGACACCCTCTTGAGCGCGTAGTACTATGGAATGTAGAAGATGACCCCCGACGCAAAGCTTTCCGCAAGGTTGAAATAGCCCAAGGGGACCCGGTTGGTGAACCACTGGGAGTCGTCTTGCGGGGCGGGGTGCTCGAGGGCTCTACGAAAAGTAGGTAGGGAGGGCCCATCTGATGAGGTTCGAGACTGGAGCGGCGAGGGAGTTGATAAAGCGGAACACGGCAACGAGGATGGCGGTGCCAATAACGAAAAAGGTTTGGCGCCGGGGGTTGTTCAAACGTGTTTAGTACCTGGCACTTTGGGAGCGCTCACGGGATCAGAGTCAACGAGGAAAAGTAAAGAGTGAGCACGAGGACCTCGTTGTCGAACTGGTTGAGGTGGTGGTTGACCCTGCTCTGGGCTGGATGAACACGGGGCGTTGTTGGGCTTTTTGTGCAGCAGACATCTAGAAAGGCAGAGAGAGGTAAGATCACAGGGCAAGGAAAGTAGAGAGAGGAGACAAACCTTTCAGATGGGTGACAGGAGGTAGTGGCCGGAAGACAGGCGATAGTGGTCAGCAGTACAGTCAAACATGGGCACTTGAGACCGGAGCGGTCGACGCGGCGGCTGAGGCGTAACAGGCGTACGACTTCATCGACCGGTGAGCGGACTAATCGAGATTGTGCGCGTGGTTCTATGTTGGAGTGTACAGGTAAGGCAGCGAGAGGGAGGGCATGAAACGATTCGACGGGGACAGGCTCGCATGTTCTTTGTGCAGAGCTCAGTACGGGGTGCACCGGAGATGCGTTGATGCTTGGGGCTGGAAGTTGGAACGGTTGTTGAACAACAATCGATGGGTCACTCGGACGTGACACGGCGACGCGTGACGCTATCTCGGCCACAGAGATTCGGTGCGTATGGTGCTAACCAACGCAAAGCCAAATCTCAAGCACCGTGGAGTGGGAAGCGCATAGCACCGGACTTAGAATGAGATCCGTATGCGAGGGAGAGGTCAACATAGACAGCCGAGCCTAGTAGTGCTCGTCTGTCCTCCCTCTTCGAACATCAGGACTCCGCGATCTTCAGATGGTGCAATGGAGACAGCCTGAGGTAAGGGAGTGGGTGATATATATGTGCGCCTTGAACTTGCAATGGCCCTCATCACTACTGTCCCAGGATCGTTTAGGTGGAATACCAACTATAGCACTAAGCAACGACGACAACTTGAAGTCGGGTGGTTGGTAGTGCCAGCCCTTCAGGGCACCTTGCTTAGTGAGGTTGTCTGCAAGTTCATTTCCACTAAGGTTCGTGTGTCCTCTGACCCATTTGAAAAAAGTTGGGGCCGCCCGTCGTCGTAGTTGGTAAGCAGCAACCTGGAGCCAGTCAGTATTCTGTACATCGATCCAGCCATTGTCTTCCCAGGGCCGACGTGCAATATGATTCCATCCTTGATAGTATGACTTACCTTTTGTCACACCTCGACTCGGAGATGCACAACGCCATGAGGGTTTAGCTTCTGACCTCGAGTAGTCGTCTGTCCCGTTCTTGGCAAACTTCATCCGCTATTCGCGTGGGATATCTGGCATTCGAATGCATCGCACCCGCGCTACCGAGTTTGCCATCCAAGCCATTTTATTCATAAACGATGCGAGCCATATGCTGACTTACGTTGCTACTTTTCTCACACTGGAAAGCGCAGGATCAACGCCCAGGCTTCACCCGCGCACGAGTCGGCAAGTTATCTCGCGTGTTGGCTATGCACAACTATCAGGGAGCTACTCGGTACGTAGTGGTCCTCTCCTTGGCGTGCCTTACCTTTAGTCACGGCCACCGCCTCGGGGGTTCGGCTTATAACCTCGAGCGTCCGGCCGTTCTTTGCGGATTGAATCGCCATTTTACATGGGATCTCCGACACTCGAGCCATGGCTTCTGCGTTACAGCTCGCCGTTCAAACCATTCGATTCAGTGATGAAGAGAGTCGTATGGCGTTTCACATTGCGACCTTTTCATCTGTTGATCACGTGCTTCCAGTCGTGTTCCTCACTGCCGTGGGATATGATTATGGTACGTAGGCGCTTCCGGCACATTGCCTTGATGACGCTCGTTTACAAACCACATATCAGTCCTCACACTTTCGGATGAAGTGGGTATACAGTCATGATGCTACCAATACTGGGTAACTGTTCCAACCCTATGCAGATTGAATACATATGGGTCAGTGTGCGATGTTTCCCACTACTCACTGCATAACATTGCTGTAGAACAAACCTTGGACATACATCTCTACGATATTCGTCCTCGTATGTGTCTCAATTATTTCCACAAACCTGTAATATGAACACCTATTCCAGGCACGTTATTGTGGCTTAATTGCGTGTGTGTAAGTTCGTCACTGGAATAATTCCGGTGGGCCTCTGATCAGTTCATTAGCTTAGGTGCTTTTTGTGTGTTTCAAAACACAATATTTCGAAACTACTGAGCTGACTCGGAGCACAATTTGCAGGGGGTAGTTCTTTCTTCCCTGTCTCACAAAAGGTATGGTCCATGTACATTTCTATAGTTAACAAGCATCCCCTACCACTTGTAGATGTAAGTATTTACTACTTTCATCTCGACCCCCCTCAAACTAATCATTGACCTTTCCATGTAATAATCACAATCAACAGCTGTGAGTACAGGAATTTGATGCATTTCGTATCTTGTCAGCTTAAGGCCATTAGGTGACCTCATATACATTTTCGCCACTTGGGCTGGAATGGTTTTGTTGACTGCTGTAGAATGTAAGATTTTGTGTGGTTTTGGAGTGTAACTCAGATTTATGATGCAGTGGCGATGGTCCTCCGTGTGTGGGCATTGTACAGTCGATCAAGGATCATCCTTGGAACTCTCCTCGTTGTGTACTTCACCGAGGTTATTGCATGCGCAGTCTGCTGTATTATGGTGTCCTTGGGCAGCGTGGGTACGTACATAAGCCATAGATCCATGTCACGCAGGCTACAAGACATATTCAACAGATAATGCCCAAATACTCGATTTTACGTTTTGCACGGATCAATACATTCCTTATGTCCCCTTTTTAGTGGTGAACACTTCTCAGATCGCGCTTGGTGCACTCATGTGTTTGCTTCTCATGGCTCACTTCGTCAAGCAATCACTTCAAATGTACAAAGCAACAAAGGCCGTGCGTCTGAATTGCTATGTAAACCTGCTCGTTAGAGAAGGCATGGTATACTTTTTCGTGTATGTCCACTTCGTTCTGTCAGAGACCGTTACACCCTGTGCTACATGATTGCATAGCATCCTCGCTTCAACACTCTTTGGCATGCTGCTCGAGACCCAGGAGATCTCACTGTCGGGTTGGTATCCGTTCCTGCTTGCAACACTGCAGTTGATACCCCTGTACACGTTGGTCTCCCGATTCATCTTGAGCCTGCGGAAATTGTATGCCCGCAACCTCCGAAGCAAATGCGGAAGCGAGATTGATATGGGATTCGGTTTGTCGACGGCCTCGGGCCATAACATTGCCGTCAGCGAGATCATGTTCTCGAATGGGTTGGAGAGTGACGATGAAATTGGGGAAGAAACCCAGGTCGAAGAGTGGGAGGATGGTAGTGCGTGACGAGGATCGAACGAATAAGGTATATATATGTGGCTTGGTTGAAGCATTGCAGGCACATTGCGCCAAGTAGTGTACACTATCTAGTAGATGGTTACGTCAAAATTGTCACTGTATTCGTGACTAAGCTGATACTATCGGAGGGTAAGAGCGAAATAACCCAGCATTCATTCTCTCGTGTACTAGTGGGTCACCACGTTCATACATGTCCCCCCCACCTCCCCAACTGCGTCACCTTGTTGCTCCTGCAATCCCTTAGGCGTTTGACTTGGCATCTCAGGCTGGATTGCATTACCGCGGCTGGGTCCCATAGACAAAAAAAACGCCGTGCTAATCTCCTCGTTGTGATTGCCCCAAAGGTAGCAGGGATATAGCTCATGAATCGCTGGTCAGGCGTAAACAGAGGTATGTGTTTTGCGAATGCAACAAGATATGCACACTATCCAGGGAGGGAGACGTTCCGGTTACACAAATGTGAGGACCTAGTTCATCGTTCTGTTCGATCGCATGCAGAAGGGAAAAAAGGAGATCGATACGCGAACGTATTCCATGTCTGCATGAAAAGTGGACGTACCAGTCCAATGGATGCACAGATGCTTCATTGCGCCGTGCATATTTTTGAAGCGACTCGCGCCGCCAAGTTCAACATCATTGACCTAAGATCTGAAACGTATAACTATCCTCGCCTTTTGCCCCAGTGCGCCCTTGGTCTTCCTCACGTACGTCCCCCATGCCTACCACCAGCTCACTAGTAGAATCATGACGCGTATAAGGAAGGGTAGCGATTAATTCTTGGTCCAAAGAAAGTCAACGAACCGTTGTTGTTCTCAACATGCCCATCTGCTGCTTTTATGAAACTGTTTTGTGTGACTAGAGGCGTGATTTTGAATAGCATGGCACTGCATTGCCATGATCTCCTTGTTGTAGGACCTATCACATGGAGGTGCCTGGGAGCAGTCGAAAGGGATTGATCACATCAGAATGTGGCAAGAAGACTAGCGGTCCGGCCCGACCCGGCGTGCGCCACTTCGCTTGCTATTCGACGCCACATCCCTTGGCACGATACTTCCACAAGGTGCCATGAACTTGTGTCGCCAGCATTGGCCAAGTATACCGCCAGGAATGCGAAGGTAGGATTAACCTCCTTGACATAGCGACAGAGACCACACCATTTACAAATCCTGATTAAAATATCTTCCTTGCCAGCTATGTAGCTCAGTCGTTTTATTTAGGTGCCCTGAAAATATAGAACTTGGATCTCCTATGGCTATCACAGCCTGCGTGTATTTTCGATGTATCATTTTGATCGTCAGTGGCACGGCGGGGTCACGGGTCCGTGAAACGTCGAATTTCTGCGCCGGTTCTGATGAAGCTGAACTTGCGACTTCGTTCCTGGCAGGTGACAATATGGCGGTGTTCACCTATAATTGTGTTGCACGATGAGCTGCATCCGTTTTGTTCTGTATGTCGTTCACCTATCGGTTGTCACCTTAGGTTGCTGACGCGACTTGCAATGCGCATATCTTCGATAGTAACGCTGTGATCTACATCCGAACCATCGCCATTAATAGCACGCCAAGAAGTCGACAAAAATCCATTTCTCACTCAGAGCATTCGACTCTTGTGGCTGGCTGTGTCCAAGTATCAAGAAATCAGGAGAACATCAGGTAGCGACATGATCTCATCCTTGATGCGACTCGCATTGGATCGCGCCGTGAGACCACCACGGCTTCCGGGGTTTGGCTTATAACCTCGGGCATCCGTTCGTTCTTTGCAACCGCCGTTCCGTAGAGGATAATCAAGACTGGAGTTCATGGCTTCCGTGCTACAGCTCGCCGTTCAAACCATTCGATTCAGTGATGACGCGACCGGTATGATGGATCTCATCAACAAGTTTCTTCTATTGACCACACGCCTCCTAGCCCTGGTTCTTACCGCCGTTGGATATGATTACAGTGCGTAACACGTCTCCGCATCCATACTTTGATGGTGCTCAAGTCTCGAAAACCGCAAATCAGTCCTCACGCTTCCGGATGAAGTGCGTGTGCATGTATGATGTTAATATCGGGCAACTGATCAATTTCTTTGTAGATCGAATATGTTTGGGTCAGTGGACAATATCCCTCAATTTTTCACGTGTCTGAAATTACAGTAGAGCAAACCCTGGACACGCGTCTCTACGCTTTTCATTGTCGTATGTATCTCAACTGTTTCCACGAACCTGTAATAAGACATCATCCAGGCTCGTTATTGTGGTCTACTTTCATGCCTGTATGCGCACCACCTTAACAATACTGGTGATTCACTAATCAGATTTCTAGGTTACTTGCTCTCAGTGTGTTTAAATGTGTAGGATTTCGAGATCGTTGAGCTGACATGGATTGCGGTTTGCAGTCGGAAGTTCCTTTTTCCCTGTTCCGGCGAAGGTGAGCTTCCGCATTGGTGGCAGTCAACGGGCATACTTAGCCCATGTAGATGTAAGCGCCCACTCTTCTGTTTCGACTTCGAGCTGATTGTTGTGTTTGCGTGCAATAATCCTGATACAACAGTTGTGAGTAAGCTTATCCAGTACATTTTGTATCCTTTTCAACTCAGGGGGATTAGGCAACATCACATATATTTTCGCTATTTTGGCAGGGATGGTTTTCCTGGCTGCTGCAGAACGTGAGATTTCATGCACGGTCCCGGTGAGCAACTCTGAATTGCGGATGTAGTGGCAATGATCCTCCGTGTGTGGGCATTGTACAATCGATCGAGGATCGTCCTTGGAACTCTGCTCGTGATATATGCCGTCGAGGTCATCGGAGACACTGTCAGCTGTATAATGGTTTCCGTTGGCAATGTGGGTATGTGGACAATATATTCATATCATGCGCGCCACATGACAGGTTCAACAGATGCTCAGGAACAAATACTTGATTTTATGTTCTGCTCAGAACAATACATTCCATATGTTCCGTCTCTACTGGTAAACAGTGCTCAGATTATGCTTGGTGCACTTATGTGCTTGCTTCTCATTGCGCACTTTATTCGAGAATCACTTCAACTATACAAGGCGACAAACCACGCGCATCTGAGTCGTTATGTGAAGCTGCTTGTTAGAGAAGGCATGGTATACTTTCTTGTGTACGTCCCCCTGGTGTTCTGTACCAGATGCACCCGATTCATAATCAAATAGTATCCAGATGACGGCAGTCTTGGACATCCTGCTCGACACGGGGAATATCACGATATCCAAGTGGTATACGCTCCTGATCGTCACGCTGCAATTAATACCCCTGTACACCTTGGTTCCTCGGTTCATCTTGAACTTGCGGAAGATGTATTCCCGCGACATCCGAGGCAGATGCGAGAACGACATTGATACCGCGTTTGGATTTTCGACGGTATCAGGTCACAATGGTGCTGTCAGTGCGATTGTGTTCGTGGATGGACCGCGAAACGAAGTCGAGGAAGTACAGGGGGAAGAAGACGCGCAGGTGGAGGAATCGGAGCATAGCGAAGCCTGACAGAGACGGAAGTAGGACATGTATACATGGTGTGGTCGGTGCGTCGCAGACGCAATGTGCTGCGTTGTTTATTTGATAGATGAACACCTCAACATTGTATGTAAATTATTACTGATCATTATGACCAAGCCGTACTATCGGAAAGGTCGCCTTGAGAATTAAACCGGCCCAGTCTCAAACTTTGTCATGTACTAATCACTAGACGCTACTTCTTCTCTGACCCCTGCTGTCTGGAAGTACCCGTGGCATACTCTATAAACGGAATTGTACAAGAGCGAGTTCGCGCTCGGCCATCTCGGCACCCGGATTCCGCCCACCCGCCAGAGGCAAGTCCGACCGTTGGCGCGCGGACGTGCATGCGAAGAATTCCCACCCGCCCTCGCAGCTCATTGCAAACCTGGAAAGTCGGGAATCCGTCCCAGTCTAAGACCGCTACGCTCTCTTCCCTACATACCCTCTCCTCGCTGCCCCCATCAATAAAGCAATACCTGAAGGGCCGCAATCACCTACTGGCTACCACTTTCACCCTTAGACCAACATATGCGCCTTCAGAGCTTTACTGTCAACACATCGGGACCATCGTACCTTCGCCCTTCTCTTCCGTAATTGGTCAAGTACCACCACGTCAGCCAACCTCCCGCTGTCCTTTCTGTGTCTTCGCCGCCATCGTACCCGAACAATTATCAGCCCATGTCCTTCCTTCCGTTCCAGCTCCGTCGTCTCATGGCTCCTCCCATCCATCGTTCTGGGTGGCGTTCGAAGCACTACCGTTGCAAATGCGAGAACGCCGTTTCGAAGCGTCGTTCAACCGCTCATAAGGAACGCAGGATGAAATGGATACGCTTCTAGGGTCAGCAAAATCTACCACTGACCTACCTTCCTACAACAGGAAACTTCCACGGTGTTCAATAGGTGCATCATTCGCACCGCGCTCGGATCCAAGCTAATCCTTACTCTTTTTCTCAGGTTGGTCTCAGCAACCGTGTGAACTCGCAACTTCGACCAAAACACGTTCTACAAGGCTATGGGTACAGGAGGATTTTTCCGCTTACGTCTAAGTCAGGAGCAGGCTCCCCGGATCCTTGTGATCTGAACGACGAGGGATTCTCACTAAACGTGATATGAGTTGAAAAATTAAGTGATTGGATACCAAGAAAAGTCCACAGAGAATAACTGAATTCTCCTTCTCAATCATCCGCCTCTGTTACTCGTGGTAAGAGTCACGTGGGGAACGTGGCCCAAATAGCCCTGGACTACCGCGATCTAGTACAAGCAGGTCGGGCTCAACAGATGGAGGAGTGGGAGCTAACCCGGGATTAGCTGCAATGTTGCAAGATTCATAAGCAGCCGAGCACACAAAAAGGTGAAGTAAAACATACGCTGCCATGCAGCCCACGGAGGATTGGATTCAGAATTCATCATCCTTGGCTCTTCGATTTCACTACGTAGATCATAGTAGGAGCTGCGTGGCGATCTTGGTCCAAATAACTCTGGACTACCGCGATCTGGTACAAGCAGGGTGGGCTCGACAGATGGAGGGGTGATAGCCAACCCGGGATCGGCTGCAACAACATTAAGAACATTTCAGAGACGATTGTGGACATACGTCGCCATGTGGCCCATGAACGGGTCAAACCCCGGGACGGTGACGGGGGCGAAGGTGCTTCCCGCCTTCGACGACGGCGGGTACTTCGCTGCGGAACAGTCCGCCACGCAGGTCGAGCGACTGGTAGATCTTCGGGAGGCGGAGGTGGTGCGAACGCATAAGAAAATGAGCCGAGCGGTCTAACGTATATTTAGCGGTGGTTCAGCCTCTACAGGTGAAGTAAAGCAACAAACCGATTGTCGTTGAGTTCTCCACCTGAGTCGAGAGTGCTTTGCATCGTCATCAAATATCCGATCTCACTGTAAGCCTCCCGTCGTTGCGACTTCGCAAACTTCGGTGAAATATACATACTGCTGAATATGCCGTCGTTCCTCATGTAACTCTTCGACTTCACCTAAAAGTAAACGAACTTTGGCGTTAAGAGATTTGCTGAATTCGTCCAAATACTGCCAGGAACCAACTTTGAGCACAGTACTAGCGTAGGCAAACGAGCTATGGTTTAGAGTACGTACACCTTGAACGTTGTAAGGAACCTGTTCGTTTGCCGTAGCGCGAACAGCATCCATAATTTCTTCTCTCCGTCTCTCATCCTCTGCTCTCCAGTCTATGCAGATAACGATAAGCAATCACAGGACTCTCAAAGCACCCACCGTTTAATAACACTTCAAGTTTTTCCATGTGCTCCACATTCGATTTGCGAACTTCTTCTAGTACTTTGGCGACCTCTACCCAGGTTACATACCATTTGAGCACTTTATTGACTGTCTCTCGGCTTCGACTTACTTGGGTCACCGTTGCTTGCCTGTCCATCTTGTCCTTTGGGCTGTCTCTCTCCAGTCCGCTCTTCATTTTCTAATTTGGAGGGTCCAAGTACCTGACCCATTAGTGAATGTCCAAGGTCCGGTACGCCCACCAATAGCTCCCCGTTCCCTACATTCGTCAGAGGTAGGTTGAGGTCACTACCGTGCTGAGATTCAGATGGTACTGTTGAGATAATTCCCTCTGTAATCGAGGGATGGGTAGTAATGGTATAAGGCAGGGGAGGGATAACAGGCAGCTGCAAATTACCATTGTCAATTACGCAAAAGAAGAATGAAAGCCTCACCTCTTCTTCCATCCCATGCTCCATACTAGCGTGAACAATGGTGCTCGTACGTATAGTTTCTTGTGCTGACACCGTGGGCGACCGACACTCTCTACGACTACGAGTCGCTCCATCAACACTCAGGGGATCCGTTCCATGAGGAGATGGAAGGCGGCGAAGATCCACAGGTTTGCCATCGACCACCGTCTCGACTGTAACTTCCATGCGGCGCAAACCCGCGTTCCTCTGCAACTCGGGTATCAACTGCCTGAGCTCATCAAGAACGTGATTAGTCGATTCCTGAGCCTGAAAAAGGGCAGTGGTCTGCTCAAGCACACGGGTCAACATGCTGTAGAGAGCCGATATGGTGATGGTGCCATCATCAGGGTATGTTGAATGGGCGATGGTATTTGTTAGCAACTTAGGCGGTTCGAAAGGCCCTGTTGCTTGGCACCCGACATCTTGAATGCTTTCGTCCATACGGTGTTGATTGTAGGCTCAGCTGCGAAGGCCAGAAAGGTTCTTTGTTGATCACGTAAGCTGTTACATAAAAACGCAAGCCTTCTCGCGATCGTGGCACAACACGGTTTTTGTATACAGACGCCTACTCATAGTTGTTCAATCTGAGGGACAATGCTCGATCCTCCTCCGCAGACCTACGCGAAACAATTACTTCCGCTCGGCTATGGATATCCTCTCTGGACCCCCGAGCCCGGGATCCACTTCTTGCGTCATCGCCGAGATGGCCTCAGGATTGGAGACGTGGGCGTCATCGTCCCGGAAAACGGAAGTTTCGACGTCTTCTTCAACATTTGTCTCCCCCGCGAACGTCCGTTCCATAGCGTCAACGGCATACCGGACAACTTCGCACACATCGAACTAAATGATGCGGATGTTGCAATTTATTCGCCTGCCGAGAATCCCGGGAGGGTCATTTCGACTTCGTCGGTCACAACGCTCAGGACTGTCGAACCATCCGACAGGTGAGTAGCTTTTTTGTACTTCACTATAAGCTTGCAAACCTACAGAATGCTCATTCTCGACACGTCGCAACCAGAGCTAGTAATTCGAGTAACCCGTCGTCCTATGAATTTAGTCTCTCCTCCAGTGAAGGCGCCCTCCTCATTCTCCCGGAAGGAGCGGAAAGTTATACTTTGTTCAAAAAGAAAATTTTTATGGATGCGGCCATTCGGAATGGGATCGATTGGTATGATTTCGCTGAGCAACGGCTTGGTCGTATTATCTCTCGCGACTCTCTGTACCTCATTACGGGGTGCTATAAATCCCGCTATTGGTCCGTCGCTGCATTTCACGAGGTTTCGTCTCGGTCTGGTGCGACGGAGTTTCCTGCGAAGTTCAAAGCTGTTCAAACTAGACGGGATAACGATCGCACAGCACACGCGTGGGAAACTATGCGTGCATTAGATTGGCGCAATTGTCCTTCAGGTGACTGGACCGAAATTCCAAACCAAGGAGTTTTCGTGAGCGGGTTCAAAATCGCAATAAGGGACAACATTCTCGGCAGAAAACGCGTGGAAGTTGAGGTAGATGCACCGCCTTCCCATTCGAGATCCGGGAAGATTTTCGGCAGTGGAAGGGGCGAATCTGGAAGTAGGAACATTTGGAGAAGGTTCATTTCTCAGGGTGGGGGTGCCGGCAAAAATCTGAAGCGCGCTGGGTCAGGATCTACTCGTCTGACGGGGACCGGTAGTGCAGACACTAGCGAGTATGTCGCAGTCAGTCATATACCAGCGGCAATGCAGGTGTGTCACACATACAGAAATGGACTCATAAGCTGATTAATGTACTAGAGTTTTCACCCATCAGACTTTATCAACCAATACATGTTATGCAAGGTGTGTCATGCACACTTTCCACTAGTAGAAACAATTTCTACATCCATGTCAGGAACCCTCTGCTGTTATTGCAGTCACTCATGATAGCCAGTGTTCAAGACCCCGTTGACTGGAGTGATAGAAAATACTAAAGTTAGAGGACTTGAATGATGGTAGTCAGCTGGAGAAAATTCTATCTGAAAATTGCCATCAAGTCTCCTATGATTGTAAGTACCAGGATTCCTCAGGTTTATTAACTCATTTCCCCCAGGTGGTGTGCAGTGTATGTCCATTTCGTTCTGTAACCGAGTCCGATGCACCTCACGCTACACAATCGCACAGCAATCTGATAAATGCCGTCTTGGAAATGCTGTACGACGCGGGAGACTCGACATCCGGGTGGCATCAGTTGCCTTGTGTAGCACTCGAATATGTGCCCATACTCACGTTGGTCCCCCGATTCATCCTCAACCTGCGGAAGCTGTATGCCCGCGACCCCCGAAGCAGACGCGAAAGCGAGATTGATACGGTGTTCGGCTTGTTGATGGCAATGTGCCATAACGATGCTGGCAGTGCAATCATGTTCGCTGATGGGCCGCAGACCGAGGTACAGGGGGAAGAAATCCAAGCGGAAGGGCGGGAAGACTTTGGTGATGCGTGACAAAGATGTGCTTAGGATAGGGGTGGTGCGGTCGATGTATCGCAGGCGCATTGTACGCCAGTCGCAGTGTAAGTCGTTTGTTTGTGTATTTGATGTGCCGTATCCAAGTTTCTGTGACGACAGTGGCCGGACTGTAGTATGTGTAGATCAAAGGTCGCTCTGAGAGTGTGCAATTAACCTAGCCTCTAGCTCACTGGCATGGCGGTCAGGCACGTAGAGAAGCTAAATGCCGTGTCGATCTCACCGCTGCAAATGTCTCGACTCGGAAAGTCGCAGGTGTTCACGATCTGCCATCCAGACAAGAACAGCTATGCTTCGGTGGAAGACACCAAACCGATGGTTGCAAATGCGAGAATGCCGTTCCGAAGGTGTCGTTGAATCGCTTACATTGAAAAAGACTCAGAAAGTAAGGATGAAATGGATGTGCTCCTTGGGTTAACAAAATCCACCGCTGATCTACCTTCCTACAACGTGCAGCATTCAGTGTCCAATAGATGGTTCGTTCGTACAATGCTCGGATTCAAGCTGACCCTTACTCTTTTCCTCAAGCTGGTCTCAGCAATGGTGTGAACTCGCAACTTTGACCAAACACGTTCTCAAGGCTATGGGTATAGGAAGATTTTCCGCTTACGTCTAAATCAGGAGCATCCTCCAAGGATCTTTGTGATCTGGACGACGAATTCTCACTAAACGTGAAATGAGTTGAAAGAGTAAGTGATTGGATGCCAAGAAACGTCCAATTCGGAGAAATACTAGTTTCTCCCTCTCAGCCATCTGCTTCTGTTACTCGTAGTAAGAGCCACGTGGGGAACGAGGCCCAAATAACCCTGGACTACAGCGATCTGGTACAAACAGGTCGAGCTCGACAGATGGAGGGGTGGGAGCTAACTCAGGATTAGCTGCAATGTTGCAAGGTTCATAAGCGGCCAAGCACACGAAAAGGCGCAGTAAAACGTACTCCGCAATACTGTCCACGGAGAGTTGGATTCAGAATTTATCATGCTTGGCACTTCGATTTCCCTACGTGGACCATAATAGGAGCTGCACGGCGATCTTGGTCCAAATAACCCTGGACTACAGCGCTCTGGCATAAGCAGGGTGGGCTCGACAGATGGAGGGGTAGGAGCTAACCCGGGATCGGCTGCAACAACATTAAGAACATTTCAGAGACGATTGTGGACATACGTTGCCATGTGGCCCATGAACAGGCCAGACTCTGGGACGGTGACGGGGGCGAGGGTGTTTCCCACCTTCGACGGCGGCGGGTACTTCGCTGCGGAATAGTCCGCCACGCAGGCCGAGCGACTGGTAGATCTTCGGGAGGTGGAGGTGGCGTGAACGCATAAGAAAATGAGCCAGGCGGTCTAACGTATATTTAGCAGTGGTTCGGCCTCTACAGGTGGAGTAAAGCAACAAACCGATTGTCGTTGGATTCTCCACCTGAATAGAGAGTGCTTTGCATCGTCATCAAATACCCGATCTCACTGTAAACCTCCCGTCATTGCGACTTGGCAGACCTCGGTGGAATATACATACTGCTGAACATGCCGTCGTTCCTCATGTAACTCTTCAACTTCACCTAAAAGTAGACGAACTTCGGCGCTAAGAGATTTGCTGAATTCGTCCAAATGCTGCCAGGAATCAACTTTGAGCGCAGTACTAGCATAGGCAGACAAGGAACTGTGGTTTATAGTACGTACGCCTTGAACGTCGCAAGGAACCTGTTCGTTTGCCGTAGCGCGAACAGCATCCATAATTTCTTCTCTCCGCCTCTCACCCTCTACCCTCCAGTCTATGCAGATAACGATAAGCAATCTTCAGGATTCTCAAAGCACCCACTGTCCAATAACGCTTCAAGTTTTTCCATGTATCCCAAATTCGATTTGCGAACTTCTTCCAGTGCTTCGGCGACCTCTATCCAGGTTACATACCATTTGAGTACTTTATTAACTGCTTCTCAGCTTTAACTTACTTGGGTCACCGTTGCTTGCTTGTCCATCTTGTCCCTTGGGCCGTCTCCCTCCACTCTGCTCTTGATTTTCCAATCCGGAGGGTCCAAGTGCCTGGTCCATTAATGAATGTTGAAGATCTGGTGCGTGCACCAATAGCTCCTCGCTCCCGATATTCGTCAGAGGTATGGTAAGGTCACTACCATGCTGGGGTTCAGGTAGTACTGTTGAAACAATTCCCTCTGTAATCGAGGCGTGGGTAGTGACAGAACGGGGCAGGAGAGGAATGACAGGCATCTGTACATCACCATCGTCAGTTACGCAAAAGAGGGGTGAAAGTCTCACCTCTTCATCCGTCCCATACTCCATGGCACTAGCGTGAACAATGGTACTTGTACGCATAGTTTCTTGTGTTGACACCGTGGACGACCGACGGTCTCTGCGACTACGAGTCACTTCAACAACACCCATAGGATCTGTTCCATGAGAAGGAGACGCAGGGCGGCGGAGATCCATATGTTTACCATCGACCGCCGTCCCATCTAATCCTTCCACACGGCGCAAACCCGCGTTCCTCTGCAATTCGGGTATCAGTTCCTTGAGCTCGTTTAGAACGTGGTTAGTCGATTCCTGAGCCTGAAAAAGGGCGGTGGTCTGCTCAAGCACCCGAGTCAACATGCTGTAGAGAGCTGATATGGTGACGGTGCCATCATCGGGGTGTGTTGACTGGGCGATAGTAGTGATAGAAGAGGCATTCGGTAGCAACTTAGGCGGTTCGAAAAGCCTTGTTGCTGGGTACTCGACATTTTGAATGCTTTCAGCCATGATGTTGATTGTAGGCTCAAGCGCTCAACGTCTCAAGCCGGAAAGCTCTTTGTTGATCATGTAATCTGTTACATAATTGTGACACGAGCCTCCTCGATCGCGAGAAAGGGCACAGCATGGTTTTTGTATATCAGACGCCTACCGATAGTTGTTCGATAGGGACAATGCTCGAGCCTCCCCCGCAGACCTACGCGAAACAATTACTTCCACTCGGCTATGGATATCCTCTTTGGACCCCCGAGCCCGGGATCCACTTCTTGCGTTATCGCCGAGATGGCCTCAGGATTGGAGACGTGGGCGTCATCGTCCCGGAAAACGGAAGTTTCGACGTCTTCCTCAACATTTGTCTCCCCCGCGAACATCCGTTCCATAGCGTCAATGGCGTACCGGACAACTTTGCACACATCGAGCTAAATGATGCGGACGTTGCAATTTATTCGCCTGCCGAGAATCCCGGGAGGGTCATTTCGACTTCGTCGGTCACGACGCTCAGGACTGTCGAACCATCCGACAGGTGAGTCGCTTTTTTAACTTCATTATGAGCTTGCAAACCTACTGAATGATCATTCTCGACATGTTGCGACCAGAACTAGCAATTCGAGTAATCCGTTGTCCTATGAATTTAGTCTCTCCTCCAGTGAAGGCGCCCTCCTCATTCTCCCAGAAGGAGCGGAAAGTTATACTCTACTCAAAAAGAAAATTTTTATGGATGCAGCCATTCGGAATGGGATAGAATGGTACGATTTTGCTGAACAACGGCTTGGTCGTATTATTTCTCACGACTCTCTGTACCTCATTACGGGGTGTTATAAATCCCGCTCTTGGTCCGTTGCTGCATTTCACGAGGTTTCGTCTCGGACTGGTGCAACTGAATTTCCTGCGAAGTTCAAAGCTGTTCAAACTAGACGGGACAACGGTCGCGCGGCATACACGTGGGAAACCATGCGTGCATTGGACTGGCGCAATGGTCCTTCAGGTGACTGGACCGAAATTCCAAACCAAGGAGTTTTCGTGAGCGGGTTCAAAATCGCAATAAGGGATAACATCCTCGGCAGAAAACGTGTGGAAGTTGAGGTAGATGCACCGCCTTCTCATTCAAGATCCGGGAAGATTTTCAGTAGTGGAAGGGGTCAATCTGGAAGCGGGAGCATTTGGAAAAGGTTCATTTCTCAGGGTGGTGGTACCGGCAGAAATTTGGAGCGCGCTCGGTCAGGATCCATTCGTCTAACAGGGACTGGTAGTGCAGATGCTAGCGGGTATGTTACAGTCAGTCACGTACCAGAGGCAATGCAGGTGTGTCATACACGTACAGAGATGGTCTCATATAAGCTGATCAATGTACTAGAGCTTTCACCCGTCAGACTTTATCAATCAATACTTGCTATGTAAGGTGTGTCGTGTACACTTTCTAGAAACAATTTCTACATTCATGTCAGGAACCCTCTGCTGCTATTGCGGTCACTCACGATAGTCAGTGGTATAACCTGATCGAAAAGGTGGGCTGAGGATCACGACATCGCGGTGTTCAGACCTTGTTGACCGGAAGGATAGAAAACGTTGAAGTTAGAGGACCTGAATGATAGTGGTCAGCTGGAGAAAATTCTATCTGAAAATTGCCATCAAGTCTCCCATGATCGTAAGTAGCAGGATTCCTCAGGTTCGTTAACTCATTCCCTCCAGGTGGTGTGTACTTGCAATGTTCAGAGTGAGTTTTCTAAATTAATACGCCCATGATAGCGGTTCACGCCGCTTGAGTAGTGATTCTTCAATACGAATGATCAACATCGACGATATGGCTCGCACGGCCTGGAGAGAGAACAGATTAGACGACGCGGAAGAAATCCTATCAAAGCAAATTATCCGCCATATGGGCCCCGATTACTGCACATATGCCAATCGGGCACTGATACGAGCCCGTCTGCACCACTGGGATGCGGCTTTGAGAGATGCCGACATGGTCAGTATTGTATCCTCCGCTTACAATAGGCTCAAGGTAATCTTTCTCTCGTGACAGTCGCTTGACGTCCAACCGTCCGTAACTGCCCACATTGCAAAAGGTTTTGCCTTATTTGGACTACAGAAATATGCCCCGGCGGTACAAGCTTTCAATGTTGCCCTTTGCAATTGTGCCTTTCAGGATAAAGCCCTTGTGTCGCTTGTCAAGGTGGGTAGTCGACCATGTCCGCCAGTTCATTGCTCACCCTTTCTTTCATGTTCACAGGCCGTCGTTTTATTTGAGGTTGGGCACCATGCTGAAAGCCTTGCCGATATTGATCATCTGATCGAACATTGTCCGGTGGAAGTAAAGCTGGCATGTTCTGCTGCTCAGGCAAGTACCTCAAACAATGATAAATAATATCTTGCCACTTTACATATGTCGAACAAGCAGGCAGATATGTATGCTCGACGTGCGAAGCTGGTCGCCGATAACGGGGACTATGATAAAGCCCTGCAGCTTCTGACACGCGCGCAATTTCTCGGGCCATTCCATGTTGTCCCAGAGCTTGATGCCATTTCACTGGTGAGGACAAATCCTTAATCTTATGCTTCCAGCCTGCGTTAACGATTCGAATAGATATGTGGATGGAGATTTGATGACCTCCAGCTTACTATAGATCAGCAAAAGTGTGAGATACTTCATGTCGCTGGGCATATTCATGAAGCGGTGGAGTTACTTCGGACGATGATGCGCAACCCGGATAGCGAGCAGATGAAGGAAGATGGATGGATCCGTGGTAAGGATGGTGGTTTGGGCATCGAATCGATGGCTACAACAAACTTTAGCATTCACTCAACGGTGCATCAAGTCGTTGGAAAACCTTGGTGACAGTGCCCTTGCGTCATACAACTATAATGAAGCTGTCACCGATTACTCGGCCGCCTTAAGTTTGGGTCCGACATCAATCGATGGTATCCTCATCAAGCGGAGTGATGCATATGCAGCAATGGGCTCATGGAATGATGCGTTGAATGATGCACACAAGGTATGATCTGTCCTCCTGTGTTGGCATGTAGTTAAGAGTGTTCTTTGTAGGCAATAGCATTGGATCCACTCTCACCAGTGCCATACAGAGGAAGATTTGCAGCCCTGAAAGGCATGGGGTGCCATGACCAGGCAGTCCAAGCCTACAATGACATGCTTTCGGCCCTCGAGCGCTGTGCTAAATTACAAATCCAACGTAAGCTCCTCCAACATCTCTTGCTGTGGTTTATAGTCTACTGTTTTCATGATTTAGGACCAGTGACGGTCATCCAAAAGATCAATTCCAATTCACATAATTACCAGCCACATCGTGATCTGGATCACAAGTTGATCATTGAGTCTGCCATGACGGCCATACAAAGTGTCGACCTCCGACGTGCTGCTGACTTACTCGAGATGCTTCGCACAGAACGAGATGAGTTGATCCGGGAAAGTGGCATGCTCCTTCCGGAAGGGTCAGATCAGCCAGATCATCGACAGTGTGGTCAACTCGGTGATGCAGGTAGCGCTCAGGAAAAGAATTCCGCTACTTCTGACGGAGTAAAAGGGGAGGGTGACACAACCGCTGAATATCATCAACGCTTGCTTGGACAACTAACAGACGACATTCAACAGAGCAAGGAAGAAGACAAGCGAGCAGGGGAGATATTGTCACAGCTCACAAAACAGCAAATACTCACAAGACCGCAACAAACTGCAGGCAGGTCATGGTGTATCTTATTGGATTCTGTATCTAAAGTCCATTTGCAGCATCAGACTTATTGGAGGAACTGCAGATGCAAAACACAAAGCAAAGAAAACTGTTGGACATGCTATCACATTGCAAGCTTTTTGACCGGTAGTTTGTGAAGTGAGACTAACAAAATGCACAGATTTGGGTACAGATGGCACAGGCCACAAAGGGAAAATTTCTCTTGGGAAGAGCAGTGATGGAACTGATGAGGAACATCCACCTCATGATTTGCAGAGTCCACTGTGTCTGACATCATGTATAGCAGGCTCTGGAAAGCATTATGAGTGTACTAGGCAAAGAGCTTCAGAGAATTATACAAGAGATGGAGAAGTTGGCTGAGGAGCGTCGCAACATTAAACAGTACGTACACAGCCCAGTGTATAGTGCCTATCAGCCCTCTTATGTTTCACCCAGAGAACTTGGACAGCTTATGATGATGAAAGCTAAGTATGGTCCTGGAGGAGAATTTGACTATGCATGGTCAGTCCTCAGATTGTAACTGTTGTACTCTCCACTCAGATGTACTATCCACAGGAAACCATCACCATGGAGGAGCACCTTCAAAAAATCTTCTATCGATAATGCAAAATCCGGCCATTCAGAGAAAGCCGCCAAGAATTCGGACCTCCAGCCAGCAAGGTTAGTTCCTTCCTGGAATGTTACACAGACGTAGGTGGTTATAGTTCTCTATAGCAAACCGACACCATCGCCACAACCACCCAAAGCAGCAAGACTTACTTTGAAGCAGCCTGTCGACAAACTTACCGAAGACACTCATCCCGCTGCTCCACCAACATCTAAAGAAACTATCGCGTCAAACGCTACTGCCGTCGACGATGGCGCCAATCCATACGCCACGGACCCAATATGGCCTGAGCTGACTTTTAAACCCAACCCGCCCTCCGCAGGGACTTCCTCCGACACCGGCCTGTTACGTCCTGTAGCCAATATCATAAAAATATCTCCTTTGCCCACTGAACCCCTTCCGCTGGATGTGGAGCACGAGGTCGTGCCGACAAGTCCCGAACGGAACCCTTTTGTTGATCCTAATATGAATCCTCACTCGCCAAGAGGTAAGTTGTCTGCTTTCAATACATGGGGAATTCACATCTTAAATCCCATAGCGGACGTTTCAGAAATACCAAGTCCTCTTTCATTTACATTCACTCCGTTGGATTCCGGGGTTGTAGTTCCGACAAGTTTTACGGACCAGAGGGTGGCTGATTCCGGTGCGTCGAAGGCAACCAATTCTCGTGAAGCAGATTGATTTCGAGGTACGAGTTAATTTACGTCGATGGGTATGAGGGGGCGACTGTCACAAATTTGTATCTGGTGCTACATTATTTAATGAAATATTAGTCTGCTCAGGGTGGCGGTGCATGTGATTTTTCGTCAGAAACATGAACAACTCAATTTTCTCAAGGACGACACACAGCTTGCCATGACTACACGTGCAGGCCTCATGGATGGTAGCGCTGAGACAAGCGCTAGCCTCGTTTTTCCTTGTTTCATACCAGTCTCTACGCCGTCCCGCCTGGCATGACCGATCCACCGCCGCAATTGTACGCCAAAAATTTATTACCCTTGGGTTACGGATATCCACTGTGGACTCCGGAGCCCTCCCATGAGCTCTTATTGCGCCGTCGGGATGGACTCCGGATAGGCGATGTTGGTGTTCTTGATCTAGAGAATGGCAGCTTCGATGTCTTCTTCAACCTATGCCTACCCCGTGATCACCCCTTGCACAGAGCCACCGGTGTACCTGACAACTTTGTGCCTATCGCACTAGATGAATGGGATATTGCTTCGTTTCCTCATGCGGAGTATCCTGGCCGGGTAATTTCGACATCATCCGTCACAAGTAGCACCGTCGCGCCGACAGGTGCAGCTGTTTCTCGGTGAGTTATGTGAATCGTCATTGTGTTCCGGCGAATTCTGACCAGCTGTACGTCGCGGAGAGTAGTCCCTTCACCTACGACTTCTCTCTTTCTTCCAGCGAAGGCGCGCTCCTCATTCTTCCGGAGGGCGCTGAAAGCTACAAACTTCGCAAGAGACAGTTGTTTAAAGAAGTGGCGATGCAAAATGCTGTTAATTGGTACGAATTCGCTGAGCAACGCCTCGGTCGCATCATCACCCACGACTCCCTCTATCTGATTACTGGTTTGTACAAAACGAACTCTTGGTCGGTCGCAGCATTCCACCGTGCGACTGGAATTATGGAAACGTCCGCACAATTCAAAGCATCGCAGGTTGGGGGGGCCAGTAACTTGTCTTATACCTGGGATACTATGCGTGCATTGGACTGGCGCGTAGGGCCGCAGATTGACGTTGGAATGCCGAACCAAACTGTGTTCATCAGCGGGTTCAAAATCGCGATCAGAGAAGGGGTCCTGGGCAAGAGACGAGTGGAAGTCGAGGTAGACGCCCCGCCTGCTCGGTCCAAGTCACTGAGGTTTTCCAACGGAGGCACCGGGCTGAGTTCCTCTCAGGGAGTAGGTAACATGTGGAGGCGACTTGTATCTAGGGGTGGTACCAGGGTTAGCGAGAAATTTACGGAACAAACTGCGGAGTCGAGATTGGCTTCCTCGCTGAAGTCTGCTAACGAAGGTGCTACTCCACAAGTTGCAATCAATCACGTGCCCCAGCTACAAGTGAGCGCATGTCACACTCACACGACGCCGCCGTAGTGACAGCAGCATTCAGAGTATTCATCCATCCGATATTGTCAATCGATACTTGCTTAGAAAGGTGTGGCCTCTTAGCTCTCTTACGAAGCACTGAAGTTTGATAGCATGTGCATTACTTCCTAGGAACCTTCTGCGAGTGTTGCCATCACCCATGACAGTGAATGGAGTATTTTGGTTGAAAAGGTTCGCTCTCTTGATCAAACATGCATTGTTAATTTGAATCCAACCAAAAGACATCAGGGTATTTTGGAATCGGAAGATTTTAGTGATGATAACCGGCTGGAAAGAATTATTTCTGAGAATTATCATGTTGTGTCACAAGAGGGTGGGCCCCTGTCTTTGAATGCTACTGCACACAACTTACTTGGTGACAGCTGTTGCAACCTTGCAAACCATCAGGCAAGTCCTACATTTTCACTAGAACATTCTCATCGAATCTTGATCTTGCAATTCGCCGTATACAGTAACTCGTCGGTACGATCGATGTATATAGATGATGCCGCTCGTGTGGCATTGGAGGGCGACTTACTGGAAGATGCTGAAGAATTGCTATCAAGACGACTCATCCGTCAAATGGAATCGGATCACTTCACGCTTGCTAACCGAGCGCTGGTCCGAACGCGCTTACGTCACTGGGACGCGGCCCTCAGAGACGCAGAAATGGTCAGTTTTTGTATCCCTTCATTCAATACTTGTATGTTAATTCCGTTGGAACACAGTCGATCTGCATTCAGCCGTCAGTCGCCGCCCACGTTGCAAAGGGGCTTGCACTTTTTGGGAAAGGACAGTATGAGACCGCAATCGAGGCCTTTAATGTTGCTCTTCGACAATGCGATCTTCATGATAGAGATCTCGTGTTACTTGTGAAGGTGGGTTCCTCTTCATAAATGTTGGCTTCCTTATTTCCCATGCCGTCAGTCGATTGCCTTGTTTGATATCGGATATCATGCCGAAAGTATGGCTGGTGTCGCTGACGTTCTCGAACGCTGTCCAGCTGAAGTCAAAGCGGCATATTCCAGTGTACAGGTAGATTTTTCATGACTGATTGAAATATCTTGCGACACCGTTTGTAGGCCGAGATGCATATTCGGCTTGCAACGTTCGCAACCCAGAACAAGGCTTACGATAGGGCTTTCCAACTCTTGGCGCGTGCAAAATCCCTCGGTCCATTCCACGCGAGTCCCAACCTCGATATTATTTCGCTAGTGAGTTCAGGGATAGTGTATTGTTGCATATCCTGATAATTGTAGATGTGTGGCTGGAAATTTGATAATCTCTTGTTCACAATTTGCCGGAAATGGTGTGAGTGCTTGTATGTCGTTGGGCGTACGCGCGAAGCAGTGGAAGAACTCCGGGTAATGACTCATGATCTCGAAGAGGCTGTGATCTCGAGACAAGACAATGCCTCATGGGTTACTTGTGAGTGTTACTATTCGCGCTTGCTGTCAAGTCAGAGTCAATATACTATATCTTCCAGCATTTACTCAGGAATGCAGACAGTCATTGGAAGGTCCCAGAAACAACGAAAAAACGTCGAAGAACTATACTGAGACCATTTCCCAACATTCAATACCATTAAACGCGGACACCATCACTCCAGAAGAGCGAAGTCAAGCACCGACGGCGGCACATGCTACGAGGAATGGGTTAGATTCCATGGACGAGGTACGCTTTCTACTTTTTCCTGTATAATATCCCCAGCTGTGTTTTCTTAAGGAACCAGATTGGATTCGCGATCCCCCACGGAGAGCCGCAAAAAACGAGCCATTTCAGGGGATGAGTCGACCTGGCGAAAGAGAACGTCCCTTTGTCTTGCTTCCTACTCGAACACTATCCGATAAACAATTAGAACGTGAGTCTGCAATTTATCTGATGCAAACTGGTTAATACCATCCTTCACGTTTGGTAATGGAAGGTCCGACTTCGAATCCACAGGCATTGGCCAATTTTCCGCCAAGCCACAATCCCGACCCGGATGACGGGCCGGTCATTTATGCGAGTGCTCCCGCATCGCAGGTCTGCTATCTGGATGCAGAAAGTGTTTCGGGAACCTCCCAAATCGAAGGAAGGAGCGCTAGACTCCCGAATATTACACTTCTCATTCCTCACATTACTGCTCTTCGAGAGAAGCTGGGTTCCGATATCACCCGCGCGGAACATGATCCAGTGCTGCACAACCAGCTTATCGATGCCTTAAACTCTTTTTTACATTTCTTACGCCACCAAGCTCATCACTCACTCATACCAGAAGATTCTTGGTCTGTGGATGCGTTACCTCCGAATAAAGATGAGGAACGCAGAAATCGACCTAGAAAAGATGATTCTGAGTATATATACCCCTTCCGCCAAGTATTGCTTCTTACTCGCCTTCTAGTGCCGCGTTTCGTCACGCATATACACCCTCCCTCGAGTCGCGGACTAATCTAGATAACCTTATTTCAACCTGGAAGCGTAGAAGGGAGTCCGGACAAGATATATACCCGCCAGTCAGTCAAATTCAGATTTCCTCGAGTCCAATGGCAACCACGGATGTGCTGCAAGCTGGCCAACACCAGCGGTCCACATTAGGCGACCATTCAGCAGATTTCTCTGTGGAATCGTGGTGCGGCGGCGCCATACATACCGACACTCAGCAGATAGATGTGTCAGCTGAGCTACCGAGGTTTGCTCCGTCAGTTCCTATGCTACCGAGGAGTGCTATACCTGATCCGGTGAGTGCACTTGTAATCTAACATACTCCTACACCTAATTCATCGATCTTCATAGATCCCCGCACACTCTCACGCACCTTTGCATGACGTATTGCTTGAAATCCTGAGGGTGAGACACTTAATATTGACATTCATACTCGTGCCCCTGAATAACAGAACACCGCCAGGAGGAACGACTCGCACATCGAGCAAGCATTAATCAACAACGTGAATTAACAAGACAAATACAGAATTTCAACGAGTGGCTTATGAAAGAGTTGCAAGATAGACTTAACGAATTGTGGAGCGTAACAGCAAGAGCGGTTCCCTATCCACAACGCCCTATGGAACCGGGTCATTCACGAACCCAAACTCATCTCGGCGCCAGCATTGCACCATCAGGTACCTATTCACCCCGAGGCTTGACTCAATGCTACCATCGATGAGATATATACTTACTGGTCCTTTTTTCTCAGTTGCCCCAACTGCTGGAACGCCTTGGACAGCCCCATGGTATCCGCCCCCTTCTGCATCCTTCAGCACGACACCGTATAATGCCCCACCCTTTGGTGGCACATCTTTTAATCCAGCGCCTTATGGGCCGATGCCCTTCGCTGGACCTGTAATACCCTCTTCTGCGCAGAACACACCTTTTATTCCTCCAGATCCCGCCCTACCTGCATTTAGGTTTGAAGCCCCTGCCATTCCACAAGTTGGACCGCCGAAAGACGAAAGCGGTCACTTTCCCCTGCCTCCTCGCAAGATATCCCCAACCGGGGCAGCCTTTCCGCCACCTGTGTCAATGTCAGCGCATACCGGGCCGGTCTCCTCACATTCTCAGGGTACAAACAGTACGTTCGTTTGGTGCTGTTGCGTACGACCGATGTGCCTAACGCACGAACTCACACTCTCGTTAATCAGTGACGTCGACATCGGCGCCGAAATCGCTCCTGTTGACTTCCGAATGCGGCAGTCCTACGGTTGTCGGAACAGTCGGGCAAAGCCCCACTTCTGCGGCGGGTAAATGTACAGCCTCGTATTTATGTTTCACGCATAATCTCAACTCGCATCCGACTTTAGCGCCGTTATCGGCATTGTCCACCCGAATGGAGGTCCCGGTATACGAAAGTCCCAAGAAGCCCACGTCGAACGAAGGTGACGAGGAGAATAACACAGCCAAGTCGGCGGAGAAACGACGGCCTGGGGTGACCTTCGGGGACATCACTTATATCTGATTGCTTGACTGTTCCTGACTTTACGGAAGGTGTTCACTGGGTGTCCAATTGGGATTTTGCTTATAGTTGTGACCTTTCTGGCGAAATGCACTACACTTGCTACCCCATTAAACGGCGAGGGAAGGAGATGCCTGAGGGATTGGTCAGTGTGAGCAGTGCTGAGAGCAAAGTTACCATGTTGAATCGGTCAACGATATCCAGCACGCCAAACACTTGGTATCTGAGGCTTATCTCGTGGGGCAGAGGCAGGGCCAGCTTAGACGTTGCGGAGCGTGTACCGGCTTCGTCCATCATCTACTGCTAGTATGCACTCGAAAACAGTGGCTTCATATTGATGTCATTCGTGTTCTCTCCACACACGAAAAAGTATTAACGCCATATTCCCAAGTACGACCAGAGTAACTTCCTATGCGACTATCCACCAAGCTTACACGTCTGCGGATGGCGTCGACCGGTCGGCGTCCGAACGTGTCATCACTTCTGTGGTCTTCCATGTATCCTGTCAGGCATCAACGCTTACATAAATTGATTGGATCGGACGGCGACAAGAAACCCACCTCTCCATCCCGCTTATTCGGATTGACGGCATAGACAGGCGCCGATAAACGCGAAGCCGATAAAACGTCCATCGACTGGCCGCCGATGTACACCCTCGCATTCAGGTTGGCGAGCAGAGTGTTGCAGTAGACCGAACACAGCGGAACGAGGAATACCGCATAAAGGTTGTCTATCGGGAACGAGACGGCGTGTAGCTGACAAACTTTGAATGAGGAAAACGGTTCAAGCCACCGAGAGAAGAATACGTACGAAAATGAGAGACAATAAGGCGAACGTGGCTGTCCAGGTACCCGTGTTCACCGCAAACGCGGTGAGACGCTGTAATATGTGTACCGTCCTGCGTCCGGAATTGTGTGCGTCAGACTTGGGTATGTCGACAACAACATCAAGCTAAGCGCGCGCTTACCCTACAAATTCGGTCCCATTGCGCGCGCGAACGAGTAGGATGGTCATGAACGCGGCGATCAAGATATCCTCCGCTACAGCAACGGTGAGGCCCACGCTTGCTAGAGTCTATACCACATCATGGTCCTGAATCCGACGCAGTGAAATAGTATCCGTACCACAAACGAATCTTCGCCAAGCACAAAGAGCGTAACCGACTGTGCGCTAGAATCGGAACATTGATGAATAAAATTGATGAAACATGCAATTAGTCAACCAACCCATCATCACTAGAAAGTGCTTTTCCAAGATAAGCTGCCATCGAAATAGGAATCATCAATCTTCGTGGACAAGAATTCTTCGAAGGCCGCTTACTGGCTACGACGACTGATATTCGAAAGAACCTTATGAGTATGAGGCAAGATACCTGAACATTAACGGAGACCTACCAAGTTGACCGAGTCCTAGGATAGCCTGCGAACAAGAATTGAGCAAGAGACGGAAGAGCTACGATTGTACGAAACATCACCCAAACGACTGGCGCAATGAATTTCTTCCCGCTCACTGGAAAACCGTAAGTCGGGGGTACAAATATTGGCTTCAAACGCACAAACGTAGATTCGGTAGAGCAGGAGGCCCTGCGTCATTATTGCAGCAAACGTCTACATGATATCAGCATGCGTCCCAAGCGCAGGGTATGGTTGATTACCATCGGAAGTATCTGTACCTATACGACTCATCGATAGACCATCCGACGAAATTAGAAAGGAAACTCACGATAAGTTCTCTACAGCGATGTTTCAGGTGTGAAACATTGGATTTCGAAAAAAAAAAAAGGCTTACACAGACTCGTCCATTACGGAAGATGGATTCACCAGACCGACTGTGAGATATTTGTATGCTATGACAAGCATAATAAGGTTTTGAAACAACTCGTTGTGGGTACGTACTTCCAGAAACTATCAAAGCTTCATGGATCGTATTAACCGCCCTATTGTGAGGCATTAGATGACTTGGAAGTCAGGGAAGTACGTGTATTACCATACAAAAGCAACCTGTGGGTTGGAGCATCATCACCCTGGGCGTGCAGACAACGACAACCTTGCTTACAACAATTTTCATCCAGAAAGGATCGTTCTGGTAGCTATCACGAAGACATTTAAGCTGACGACCAAGTACAAAGGTCCTGGGTCGTACTGGACATAATAAAAGAAGCTACCTGTAAAATTAGCACCTGTAAAGTACAATCTGAACAAAGTACACTCACGTTTGCATGCATGTAATACCATAAAATGCAGTTGTCAGAATGGCCCCAAAGTAGAACGATCCATAGATGGGTCCAAATAACGGGACAAGATCACCGGTTGACATGACCTGGGATCGATCTAGTTCTCTGTTTTCGTGAACGGGAACGTGGATTTGCGTCAGCGTCCCGCTATATATGCGGCCGGAATCAATCTAAATTAGGCAGTCAAATGTACCTACCTGCAAGAGTGGCAGAACAGAATTGTGCGCGGTGGGGGTTGAATGTTGATGGTGCGGTGCACTTGCCATACATAAATATGGGCCCCTGGATACGGGGTTGCATAATTCAGGGCTTTCTTCTGATCCAGTGCGTTCCTTGCGGGCGGTCCAGCATCGGTTTGTGCCTATCTTGAGTCATGAATCCCCTGAAATTCTTTCCCTTCCGTTATATTTTTTTCTCACACCTCGGGTACAAAGTTTGAACTTGAAAAGTTGCTTGTTTTTTTAGACATGTATAAAAGTAGCCATCATTCATATTCAAATAACGAGGTCTGTGGGCTGAGATATTTCAGCAATACTGGCCACGGGGTGAGATCCTGATACAAGACCACCAAGTATCATGCCTACCGATCATCCCTCGGTGATCCCAATCTTGCGCCGCTTTATATTCCTCTCCTCCAATGTTTCGCCCTCAAGCTCAAGATTACCCTCCATACCGCCACCTCCTCCCGCGATATTTCCTCCTCCCGTTTCCAACACCGCACTAGCCTTCCCATTCTCCTCGGAGTCTCTAGCCAGCCCCGTGTTCCCGCGACGCAACTCAGCCTCCCCAACATAACATCCCAATGCACCGCTCCATATATATTCCCTCCCCAGAACTCTGGTCAACACGTTATACGCACCCACGTCAGAAAACGGGGCGTTTGTCCTCGGATCGCGGTATTTGGCAGGTTGACCGGTGATAGGACACGGTCGGACCGGTCGGGCTAAATGAAGGGGCATGATTGTCAGCGTCCCCTAGCCACAAAACAGGAAACACTCACCCAAAGGTCTACCCTTGCCGGTGAATACCTTCACCTCGTCCCACTTCACGTGATCCCCGAACATGGCCGTCATAGTATCCCTCCATGGTGGCTTCGAGGATGTGGACTGGGAGATTTCGTGGATAACATAGTTTTTGCATACCTGCTCGGTACGGTGGGCGATAATAGGTGCGGGGGGGACAGAGGCGTAGGGAAAAGGGGTCGACAGAGGTTGTGCCGAGGATTGGATTGGCACTTGTCCTGTGGGTTGTGCCTGAAGTTGCGTTTGAGGTTGCTGTGATTTCTGCGGGCATGGTGAACCAAAGGAGAAACGGGAGATTGGAACTTACGGAAGGCGTCGCTTGATCCTGGACGTTGGCAGGCGCGGCCGTGGTGGTATGCGTTGCAAGGGGCGTAGATATGGTCGAGGTACTTGAAGAGGCCACAGCCAGATTCCCAGACGATGTATATGTCGACGTGGACACTTCTTGCGGTTTCGACCCCACGTTCTGAGTGGCGAGTGGTGTGTATGAATAGAATGGTATACTATATGGCTGACTTCCCGACCCCATACCCGAGGTGTAAACGAAGCTGTATTTTCCAGCATACATATTGGCACTTGTCGTTGCCGTTGGCATGGGCGGGGGCTGGGGAATTTGGACTTCCACTTGGACAGTTTCCTTCTTGCTGATCCATCGCAGTACAGGGCCTTGGATTGATTGCTTTACCACACGCGCTTTGGCACGCTTCTCTTCCTCGAGCTGGAGGTAATTCCGATGTTCTTGGATATTTCCTTCTTCCGTGTCAAGTGCCCGCGCAATGAGTTCGTCTTGCGTCGGTAGTCGAGTGATCGTCTTTATCTTCTTTGGAATCGCTGCCTACAGTATATGCGACACGGTTTGAGCGATACGTGGCTACCACCACAAGCACTACATACCCGTTTCACTTCGGCATCTTTGATACGGCTCACAGTTGCGGAGGTATTCATGACCGTATGTCGCCTCTGACTGTGCCTCTTTGCACCGAACGTCCCGGCCCCACCCTCGATGACTTCGCCTGTTTCCGCGTTCACGACGACACCCAAAGAAACGCGACGTTTCGCCTTTTGATGGGATTTTGGTCGCAAGGACACCGTCTCGGGATTGAATGTCGCGCGCTGCCGTGCGTGGGCAGCCGCAGTGGCTTTCTCGACGCGTGAGCGCGCGGTCTAAGGCGATGAAAAACGAGGGTCATCACAACGAGAAGGAGTGGGAATGCAACACGCACCTTGCGCTCTCTCCGTTCCTCCTCCTGCACAGATCTGTCCCCCTCCTCGATACCTTCCTGCGCCGCCTCTTCGTCCGTACTCGCAAAGTCCGACTCGAAGATGTCCTCCTCCTCTACCAGGTGGCAAGCGTGAAGGTGATTCACCGAGGAACGTCACACGGGTGGACAGGAAGGAACCCACCCTTGTCGACGATGAACTCGACATCCTCCTCCGGTTCTTGCGGTTCCTCGAGTGCGATCTCAGCTAGGGCCAACTCCATCCTATATGCCATCAGTGTACCGTCCACGGAGACTAGGTCATTGACAATATGCACCGATTTCCGGCGGTACTCCGTCGCGGCCTACGTGAAACGAGACTCTCTTCGTCTCCCATTTTTGCTGGAGTAAACGTTGTGGGGTCGTCGCGGTCGTGAATGTGGATAGCTAAAAAAGGCAGGCAGCGCCTTCGGAATTCAACACGGCAAAACAACCTGGCTGACTCATCGGGCTCAGGTAGTGGCTGATGTAGATACATTGTACTAAGTTATAATGGGCTAACGGGGAATTATGTCGTTGCTATCTTTATCGTTCAAACCGTGAGTTTGGATCTCTTCTCGATCCCGCTGGGCCGGGGATGTCTTCTCGTCCCAACTGTCAGAGCCTAACGAACCTATTGTGAGCCACGACAAACTACTACATGCTGCATGCGGCACAATACAACAAGGTAGATGCTTCGCTGTCGCAGAAGGTGTAAAAATTGAAATCAGGACAGCGAGGTGCCATAAAGCTAATTGATCAACCACCTAGTGCATAAGAGCCACTCACGTGTAATTTGGATTAAGTCATGACTGGCTATGAATCCCATTCTGACCGAAACCCGAATAGGCCGATATCCGCACATCGCCGCTTCGGAGTTTGAAACAGCAATGCCTGCTCAACGTGCAAGAATCAGACGGTCTGCGAGGCTGCAGGCCCTCCTCACCCACCCACCGACGGCTCTGTGTGCGTCTTGTAGCAGAGTCTACACTCCCGGGATGAGTTTCCTCCCTTCAACCTCCACTTTTCATGATCCACCTACAGGCAGAGGACGTGGGCGCGGCTCAAAAACCAACCGCGCTCAGCCAGTCGCGACCGGTGTCGCTTCCCCCATCGAGGGGGAAAAATTCACCATCCATTGGACGCATGCGCAAACCGCTACACTCATTTCTGCCCTCAAGAGCAAACCGGCCGATTGTACTGTTCTTTTTTCCGCTAACAAGAGCGAGCAAAACATAGCGGATCGACACCCGGACGACAGGCCGACCAGCAAGGATAAATCGGTCATATACGGGGTCCTTGCAGAGCGGGTCTTTGCAAGTGACGCTACCTGGAGCGATCGGTATGCCGCACATCCGAAGAAATTCGCGCATTCGGTAATGAATCGCATTAACTAGTACGTGACTTACTCTTCTGTTTATTTGACTAATTCTGCTGTAGTCTACGCGGCAAGTTTACAGAGCAGTATAAGGCACTCCATGGTACCGGCCATGGTGTCATACCCGGCATGGACGCCGCCGTCAATCCGCAAGCGAAAATGACTAGCGACTTTCCCTGGTACGACGACCTATACCCGATCTGGAAGGGCCTACCGAACTGTACAACGAAGGTCACGAATTCTCGACCCGGTAAATCACGCGGCTCCCAATTTCTCAGCAGCGTTCTGGGTAGCGACCCGGCTGATCATACGACAGATCAGATCGATTCGCCGGCCGCTAACACAAGTCCCCCCGCCGCATATGATCAGTCACGTCCTCCGGATCCCTTTCGCCCCCACCATGTCCCCGCCCCATACCAGCCGCTAAGTACACAGTCGTCTACCTCCAATCCCGTCCCCGCCGCTTACCGGCCCCCCCAACATACCCTCCCAACGAATCCATATCAAACGACCTTGTTCAACTTTGGACCGCCCCCTGCCACACGTCGGCCATCAGGGGCCGATTCTACCGTTCCCACCGGGCCCTTGCAGGACAACACCCGATACCGCCCGCCTGCTGGTGGTTCAAGTCACTCCGCCACATACCGCCCTCCAAGCCCGAGCCTCCCCTTTGCCGGTGCCGACGACATCGAAATGCAGTCAGTTCGAGACAACGAGTGCGCATCAGTCAATATGGACGATGTGGTGGAGCATGAGGTCCCGACTACGTCTAAAGGAAAGTGCAAGGTACGTGCTACGTATGTAGTATATTTACACAACGTATCTAATAATTTTAGGCCGCACCCGAGCCGCTCGAGGATGACGACGGTGACAATGAGTTCGGAGCCGTTGGCGATCAGGGAGGTGAAAGCAGTAGTTACGCCGATTACAACTCTCGTAGCAGCGGATTCCAGCTGATGGCTACAAGAGCCGGTTCCTCTCACACACCGTCCTGTGCCCCATCCGCACTCAATCGCGGGTCTCGTGCACCATCTCGCGCACCATCTCGCGCTCCCTCCCGTGCCCCCTCCTGCGCACCATCTCGTGCACCTTCCCGTGCCCCCTCATCACGCGGTGGTAAGACACAACCGCGCCTATATTCGCCAGTTTCGTCCATATCGAACTCAACTCTCGCAAGTAAGTACCGGCAAAAAAAATAAAATAAAATAACGGTTAATAATTATTTAGGCAAACGAATCCGCCTCGAGCTCGATGAAGCGGTGTCCCAACTGTCCGCCGAAGCAGAGGATGGTTCGAATGCCAGTCGTGTCGCGCTTGCCATGCAAAAAAACCACCGCCTATCCATGAAGCTCAGCCATGCTGAAAAAGAACAACAACTAAAGCTTGAGCAAGACAAGCTACACTATGAGA
>JBBPUI010000145.1:0-34194 GCA_038094615.1 Heimioporus aff. retisporus | reverse complement strand
GACAGTGCACTCGAAGCTCCTCCGCCACCACCTCCTCAGGAACCTCCAAAACTTGTCACGGAACCACCAAAAGTTGATCGTCCGCAACCGCAGACGGACGTCGAGCTTGCCGTAAAGACTAAGCGAGATATCCAGGAAGCTGAACGTACGAAGAAACGCCAAAATCTGGTGACAAGGACACTTTGGACGTTCATCATGATCGGGGGGTTTATGGGTATGGCCACACTACTCCATTGACGTCTCCGGTACTTCACGCCAGTCCAGGTCTCCTGCTCATGGGTCACGTGTACATGATCATTCTTGTTATGTTGTGCCAAACGTTGGTTTACCGGGAGGTCACTGCCCTGTTTTCGTTGAAGGACATGTCTTCCGAAACTGCGGACTTTACGGTCGCGGGACGCAAGGATCCCTGGAGTAAAACTCTCAACTGGTACTTCTTCGCCGTGACCAACTACTTCTTGTACGGTGAGAGTATCATATATTACTTCAAGGTGAATATTTATACTTCTGTGCTACGATTCGTGCTGATGATATCTTGAAGCACGTAGTGTTTACTGACGGACAACTGTTGCCATTCGCGACGAACCATCGCATGATCAGTTTTACGCTTTACACCATTGGTTTCATGGGTTTCGTATTGTCGCTTAAGCGCGGTTATCTTAAGCAACAGTTTGGCCTTTTCTGTTGGGTCCACATGAGCCTGCTCTTGATCGTGGTATCAAGGTAGGAATGCCATGTCCAGATAAGATCTGCATCTGATCGTCTTATAGCCACTTCATCATCAACAATATCCTGGAGGGACTGATTTGGTTCTTTGTCCCTGCCTCATTGGTTATATGCAATGATGTGTTTGCTTACATATGGGGCATAACTCTTGGTCGCACTCCGTTGATCAAGCTTTCCCCGAAAAAGACCGTCGAGGGTTTCGTCGGTGCATTTTGGAGTACTTTGATTTTTAGCGTGGTCTGGGGATCCTATTTCATGCGGTTCAACTACATGATCTGTCCCGTTCATGACCTCGGCGTCAGCGTGTGGAGCAATGTTCAGTGCGCGCCTAATCCCGTCTTCATCGCCAAAGAATGGGAAATTTGGGCACCATTGAGAGTATTCTTGTCACAGCTTGTGCGTACCGTCGCTAACATGAAGCGTCTGACGAACTAAATATATTTTTGAAGCTTGGGCGTTCCATAACGGTCATTCCTTATGTTCCGTACCAACTTCATCTACTCGTTTTTGCCATATTTGCTTCGCTGGTCGCGCCCTTTGGTGGTTTCTTTGCTTCGGGTTTCAAACGCGCATTCGATATCAAAGACTTTGGGCAAAGTATTCCTGGACACGGGGGCATGACGGACCGTATGGATTGCCAGTGCGTTGGTATTCTGGCATTTGAGCTCACAAAACTGACGCATTTACTAGGTTCCTCATGGGAGTGTTCACCTACGTTTACTACAGCAGCTTGATTCGGGAACACAACATCACTGTAGGGTCCATACTCCAAATGATTGTCAGCGGGCTGACCGTCGAAGAACAACTGGAGTTGATGAGGGACCTGAAGAAATATATGCAGGGAAGAGGGATTATGATCGCATGACCCAAAAGAAAAATACTCGTTAACGAAGACATTCACTACTGTTATTACCCTTCAGTAATTATTATCTCCTGGATGTTTATAATGAACTCCCTCGTTGGTTTTAGTCCAATGTCAAATGTTGCGAATCGTTCCTTTCGAGGTTCTCATCGAATGGGAAGCATGTTCATGGTCAATACATGCATGCTCATAGGGGATGGTGACGTGAAAACAGGGCAGATTTATATAAATTGTTCCTCATGACCGAGGCTTTTCCTGATGACCATGACCACGATTGAGAATAAACCACCGTGACAAGTGGAGAAGACCTGCCTTCTTCTCCTTCCAGAGTGCAAGGAGACCAACACCGGACACCTTCACAACCTTGAAACGCACACCGGGAATATCACCCTTGGCTTTACCGCTACGACCGAAACCGGAGATAAGGACTTCATCGTTCTCGTCAACAAAGTTCAGGCAACCGTCATTCTATTATATCAGAACCAATCAGCCATATAGATGGTGCGTACAAAACGCGCTTACGGGCACGAAAGCCGTGACTTTTTTACCGTTCTTGATTAGTTGTACACGGACACACTTGCGGATGGCAGAGTTGGGCTGCTTGGCCTCGACGCCAACCTTCTCGAGCACGATACCCTTTGCGTGTGATGATCCTCCGGTAGGGGAGGTTTTGAAGACGTTGCCAAGGGCACGCTTCTTGTATCCCTTGTCCGCCTATAACAACATAATGTGAGATCTGATGTGTCGGGCATTGACGCGACATATACCCAGCGGTTGAGACGACGGTCGGTGCGGAGCTTACGAGCGGCTTGAAGTCCACGGGGTTTGTTGGCTGGAAGGAGGAAAGTAAGTCGTCAGCTCGACGGCGAGTCGATCAACGCACAGCCCATTCTTGCGGTACGTCGATGAGCAGCACCCTATGGTTTGTGTCGATCTGCAGAAAGTGGCTCGGTAATTACCGAGTACTGTATAGTTTATCAGCCACATTTTGCTTACGCAATTTACTTGACGTTCATGTGACTTCCCGCGTCGATAAATTCGGGCCGCGTGTCGTGTGTATCCGTCGACTCCTCGGATTTCTCATTTCCTGGGCGTAGATATATTAACCATGGAAGGGTCGCTGGCTGGGGTCGGGCCCCGTCACCGTTGCGTTTGAGCACTCTGCCATGTCCGTCCAGTACTATCACCATGGTCGATTCCAAGTCGCGGGAGGTATTCTTCCGGATGCTGTCACTGCGTATTGCACATACGGCGATCCAAAGAACCCTTGCATTGTCTTCCCGACGTGTTACGGTGGAAAGCTTGACAGTGCGTGGATTGTCTATACATCTATGGATGGCGCAGGGACGTTTGAATAGACACCGGTCTCCTAGGCCAAGAGTACCTTGTTGGAGAAGGCAAGGTAATGCGGATAAGCGTTTCGTACCCCTCGTTCCATGCTCATCCGCCCGGAAGGTTTTAGACCCGCGGAAGTACTACGTTGTCACTTTCGCACTCTTTGCGAATGGTGAAGTGCGCCAAGATCTCCCGTCCTCTTTTGTTTGCTGACTTCGCGGATCAGTCGTCTTCCCCTTCTAATACGGTGGGTTCAAGGGGCTGAGCATTCTGAACTTGCCTAAGTAATTCTGCCCAGCCGGCGCCGTACAACGGACCATACTTTCCGGCCGTGTCTTACCAAGATAACATGTAAGTTGAGCAGTCGTTGGGTCAGAGAGCAAGAATGAATGTGTATAGCCGTGCCCAATACGCCGTGTTGACCAAAAAGCTTGGGATCCAGAAGGTCTTTTGTGTCATCGGCTTCTCAATGGGTGCGCAACAGGTTTGTTTTACGGCCTCAGTTCGACTCTCTCATTCTCATCCATATCCTTCACATAGGCATACCATTGGCCAGTCATGTATCCTGATGTTGTGGAAAGGTTTGTTTTTGCTTTGCTGGCTTACATTTATCAGTTTGACCTTGCCTCCCTATAAGATATATTCCCATCTGCGGTTCTGCGCGAACGAGCCCTCACAACAAAGCGTATGTAACAACCACCTATCATGTTACCGTGTCATGACATCATTTTTAGGTTCCTTGAGGGCCCCAAGGCAGCGTTGACTGCGTCCAAGGACTTTGACAATGGACACTACAAGACCACTCCTCAACATGGAATTCGTGCCTTCGGTCGCGCATATAGTGCATGGGCTTACAGTCAAGAGGCCAGTACCTTATCCGCTTTCACAATATCGCTCGCACTGATTTTCCCAAAGTGGTTCCGCCAGAAGCTTTACTTGTACGATGGAAAGTGGGTACAACTACTATTATTATATTTCACTCTCACCCATCCATGCGGACAGATACTCTGACCTTCACGCGTTCCTACGCGAGGACTGGGAATTAGGATTCCTGAAAGGCTGGGATGCAAACGACCTTCTTACTTTGCTGCACACGTGGCAAGTGGCTGACATTTCCACGATTCGTGACAATGGAGACCTCGCAAAGTGTCTCGGTGCCATCAAGGCCAAGGGATTGATCATGCCGTGCAAGACAGATCTCTATTTCCCGGTAAGTGCTGCTAGTACGAAAGTTTTTCGCTGACGGGTTTACTCGAATAGCCGGAGGACAATGAGGACGAAATGCAGCACCTGGCAAACGCAAGATTTGTCATGATTCCCTCCATCTGGGGTCACTTGGGTAACGATTTTGCTCCTTCTGCTATATTTATTTTCATTAATGACCACCATTATACTAATTGCAGCTGGAGGCGGCGCCAATGCCGAAGACGACAAGTTTCTCCAATCAGAAGTCAGGAAGTTCCTGGAAGAGCTTTAACAAACACATCTGCATGTAAATATAGCGACTAGACCTTATCTGCGGGATCTGCAATAAGACTTGTCCTCCGTTATCCTTGGCATTCGTGCATCTGGTCCCACAAATATATAGTTTCTGGGTACTCGAACAAAAGACAGCGAGCAATTCCGAGCCGGGGCCCGAAGCTCCATTGTATTGATCACGAGCAAGAGTTGTGGTCAAAAATATAAGGTGAGATCCTAAAAGGTGGAGTGCCTGCAGCGGCTCTCTCTTTGCTGAACACCAGCTGCATAACAAGCTTGCATGGCAAAACGCAACCTTCAGTACTATCACCATGGGAGATTTAAAGTAGCGGGTGGTATCCTCCCGGACGCCATCACAGCCTACGAGGCATTTGGAGATCCCTCAAACCCTTGCGTGGTTTATCCAACCTGCTATGGTGCGAAGCTGTCCCTAGGAGGTACGTTTATTGGATCGGATGCAGGGCAGGACTGAACCATACCTTGACTTAGCTCAGGACGCTCTGATTGGGGAGGGTAAGGTATGGGGGGAACCAATAGTGTGAAGGCTTTTCGTTGATTCTTTACAGGTCCTTGACCCACGGAAGTATTATGTGGTGACATTCGCATTGTTTTGCAATGGAGAGGCACGTCGTCACATATTTCTAAAAGCGAAGACTAATCGCTGTTCGAAAGTCGTCTTCTCCATCAAACACGGTGAGCATTTTGCCTTTCCACCTCTGATTCATGGGCCGATGGGAAGGCAACAGCCTCAACCATATAATGGCCCATATTTCCCAGAAATTTCATACGAGGACAACATGTATGGGGACCGACACCTCTTTCATCTTTCTTGTTATTGATTAGAGGCCAACAGCCGAGCGCAATATGCTGTGTTGACGAAGGCCCTTGGCGTAAAAAGGGTTTATTGTGCCCTAGGCTTTTCAATGGGTGGTCAACAAGTACGGCTATCCACGAAGGACTTGGGCTGGTTGGCTGATCGATGTTGCGACAGGCCTATCACTGGGCAGCGGTGTACCCAGACTTCGTAGACAAGATTGCTGTGGTTGTTTCCGCCGCTAGGACTAGTATACACAACAGATGGTCAGTTGCCTCATTTGCCTGTCCGGAAAGCTGCTCATACGAATTGGATTAGCATCTTGGAAGGCCCAAAGGCCGCCCTTTTGGCATCAAAAGACTTCGAAGATGGCCACTACACCTCAGTCCCGCACCACGGTATCCGAGCTTTCGGTCGTGTCATACTCCCATGGGTTTCTAGTCAGACAGTGAGAAAATATATATTCTTAGCAAAGCTTCCGACTGAGAATTTCCAAGTGGTACAGAGAACACAAGTATCTATTGAACGGACAGTGAGCATTGCATCTACACATGGAAACGGCCATGCACTGATGGTCTCGGTTAGGTATCCCGATCTCCTGTCCTTCATCCGTGGGGAAGGTGAAACAAACTGGGTCCAGAACTGGGATGCGAACGACATGTTACACCTTCTTAACACATGGCAAAATGGCGATATCTCGCAAGTTCGAGATAATGGTGACTATGAGAAGGCTCTCAGGAGCATCAAAGCAGAAGTTCTTCTCCTGCCGTCTAAAACAGATCTCTTTTTTGCTGTCAGTCCTTGCTTCATTCCGAATCCCCCCGCTGACCGAATAAATTTTAGCCGGAAGACAGTGAAATTGAGCTGTCACTTTTACAGAGAGGAACTTTGGCGCTCATTGATACAGTCTGGGGTCACAGTCTCCAGAGCGATTCAGATAATGAATTCATAATTACACAGATCAGAAAGTTTCTAGCTTGACTCAGGAATAGGACTGCTTGCTTCCCATCTGTTGCTATTAAATAGAACTTCAGAGTCAGACTCGGAGGTAATTCGTTCAGTTGACACAGGTACTTGATCATGGGATGCACCTAAAAATGACATCGGCCACAGTGTCCTTGTCATTTCCTCGGACCGTGATTCAGAGACCCGTGACATACCCCGCAAGTAGGCGACTATAAAAAAGATTTGCAACGACGAGATAAACCCAGGTGTCACCTTCCCAAACAGTGGTCATTGCCGTACTAACATGCAATCCTTGAGTGCTGTAATCCAGTACTACCATCATGGCAGGTTCAGTGTAGCTGGCGGCATACTTCCAGATGCTGTGACGGCATATCAGACATACGGAAACCCCCAGAATCCTTGCATAGTGTTTCCAACATGCTATGGCGCCAAACTAGCTCTTGGAAGTAAGTTGAAAGAATTTAACATGATGCAACAACGTCGCTAACTACGTAATGTCAAGGCCAAGACTATCTCATCGGTGAAGGAAAGGTGATCTCGCCTGCTGCGAGTACCAAAGCCAGACGTTCACAAGTGCATGTTCGCATGTCCTTTTAGGTCCTTGACACCAGGAAGTACTTTGTTGTTACTTTTGCCCTGTTCTGCAATGGGGAGGTATGTGTGGATCGAGCAACATCTGCGACAGTGTACCTTTGTTTAACGCCGATTATTCCTCTAGTCGTCGTCTCCGTCTAACACTGTACGTGGATTAGTCGTTCCGACATCAAGTTTTGTACCAGGATTGTGACACATTTCCTCCGAAGCCAGCGCCATATAACGGACCGTATTTCCCATTTGTCTCTTATGAAGACAACATGTGGGTTCTTGTCTGTTCTGCCAGCAAATATTGAATTTGCTTCGTAGCCGTGCTCAGCATGCAGTTCTCACCAAACATTTGGGGGTGTCAAAGATTTTCTGTGTTGTGGGTTTTTCAATGGGCGGTCAACAAGCATATCACTGGCCTGTGGTATTCCCCGACATCGTGGAGAGATTTGTAGCGATTTGCTCCTCTGCACGAACTAGCCCTCACAACCAATGGTCTTTTCTACTTTTGCTTGACCACCGAGCTTGTTGCTAATTGCCGCGAAGCTTCCTAGAAGGCCCGAAGGCTGCGATGCTGGCTTCCAAAGACTTTGCCGATGGACACTACACGTCCACGCCACAACATGGTATTCGAGCATTCGGGAGGGTTTATTGCGCGTGGGCCTATGGGCAAACGGTCGGTGCTCGCGAAATCGATGACAACTATCCTCACGGTCCGACAGTGGTTCAGGGAGCAACTATACTTGATGGGTGGAGAGTAAGCATATATCATGCTCACTGGCCGCAAGTATTCTGAATGCGCACTAGATATCCCGACCTTAATTCGTTCATCCGCGAAAGGTGGGAAGGGAGATATTTAGAATATTGGGACGCCAACGACATGATCGCCCTCCTTACCACCTGGCAGAGAGGAGACATCTCTATTGTGCGCGACGGCGGTGATTACGAGAAGGCTTTGAAGAGTATAAAAGCCAAGGCATTAATTATGCCTTCGAAAACCGACCTTTACTTCCCGGTCTGTTGGGACTTTAATCGCCCAGGTGTCTTCGTCCTAACTATCTGAGTTTTTTTTAGCCTGAAGATAGCCAAGTCGAGGTTTCACATCTTAGAGATGCTACGCTATACGTCATACCTTCCGTTTGGGGCCACGTTGCAGGAGGGGGAGCAAATCCCAACGATGTCGACTTTATTTCCGACAAGATTCGTACATTTTTGAGTCACTGACGGGCGGAAAGATATTGATTTAGGTAGCATCGTCGTATGAACCAGTAGGATTGCTTGCCTCACTGGCAGATTCTTTTGGAGAAATATTTTGAAGCTTGACGACGAGACATCCGGACAATGATGGTCACGTGACACATAGCTCCATGTACATTTCATCGGGTTACAGCTCGGTTACACCTTGTGCTTTCAACCCCTGCAGACCAACCCATCGACCTTCCAAGATGAAGGAATGTCATCGTTTTCTATTTGGAAGCATGCTACTGCTCCCTGTGGTTAGCGTCAGTGCATTCTACTTGCCTGGCTCTGCACCCCGTAATTTTGAGCGAGGGGAACAAGTGGATCTCTATGTCAACGCCCTTACTCCAATGTTGTCGGGGAAGGATGATTCAAAGCTAGTACGCCATCTTGGATGGTCTAATTGATCTTATACTGAATTCGTCACACTTGACTAGAAATCCTTGATCAACTGTGGGTACATCCCGAGTCTGACCTGTTATTGTCTTTCTCTCGCTGATACGTATGACAATAAGACGACTACTACAACCCCGCGTTCCATTTCTGTTCTCCCGAAGCCGGCCCAAAGAGCCAGCCAGAGTCTTTGGGTTCTATTCTTTTCGGGGACCGAATATTCAATTCACCATATGATGTACGCGGCATGTTTTTTTTTCTGCTGCCTTTTTAGGTTGACTTCCTCGATGACTTTAGATCAAGATGCTGGAGGATAATGGAACTTGCCGCTTCCTCTGCACCCATGATGTGCCCGCACAGGATGCAAAATTCATAAACGACCGTATACGAGAGGATTATGCCCTTAACTGGCTCATTGATGGCTTACCTGCGGCAGAGATGAAAAAGGACTTGAAAACAGGCGACGTTTTCTATGACATGGGTTTTAACCTTGGCGATGACGACACTGAAATTCCCTACTTGAATAACCATTACGACATTGTCCTCAGGTTTGTATCGAGCGCCTCGCAGTCGACACCATTCTTATGTGACGATGTCAGGTATCATGAACGAGAGCCAGGCGTATATCGGGTAGTTGGTGTTTTGGTGTGGCCATCAAGGTGAATCTTTGTGCAAGCGCCCCATAGTCTTTCTATCTGAATCTGTTCGCCTGGAGCCGTGATAATTATCAAGGGGAAACTGACGGGCTTGATTGCGATGCCGCAGTCCAACCTCTCTTACTTTCAGAGACAGAAACCACAACCGTCCGTTACACCTATCGAGTCACTTGGGATGTAAGCACCATATTGAATCTCTAATTCGCAGACTTTTGATATTCCATCAGGAATCGGACACTCCTTGGGTACGCAAACAACACTGTGCTTGAATGTAATATAACATTCTCAAGGCTACCCGTTGGGACAATTACCTGCACATCTTCGACCCAAGAATCCATTGGTTCAGTATCATCAACTCGATTGTGATTGTTATTTTTCTCTGTGTCATGGTTTCCATCATTCTTATGCGTACGGTCTCGAGAGACGTGAGTGCTTGTCAATTTAAGGGCATGATAATGTGACATTGTCATCTATAGATATCCCGCTATAATGCTATCGATCTCAGCGTAAGCACAACAATATCATTATCTATTGCTGACACACGAAAATGTTCGCTTCGTTGCAGGAGGATGTTCAAGAGGACTGGGGATGGAAGCTCGTACATGGAGAAGTATTCCGCACCCCACGTTTCCCTATGATTTTAGCCGTGATGGTCGGTAACGGTGCTCAACTTTGTGCTATGTGTGCGGTCACCCTCGGTACTTCTTTCCGCTCACCGTTACCGCGGGATTTTCACAGTCGTCACTTTGAACAGTTTTTGCGTTGCTGGGTTTCCTTTCCCCATCTAACCGTGGTTCGCTCGCCACCCTGATGATGGTGTGCTGGTCCTTTTTTGGCGGGTAATTTGAGCTCTTGTTACCCGTCTTATCTATTCTAACACAGTGACCCTTAACTAGGATTAGCGGTTATTATTCCAGTCGTGTGTATGCATCCCTGGGCGGTTTGGACCGCAGAAAGAATGCCTTCGTGACTGCCACAGTCTTGCCCACGTATGCCCTATGTTTTCTTCCACACGCGCATTGAATGAATTCGGGGGTAGGCTGGTTTTCATCATCATCTTCTTACTCAATTTCTTCCTTATTGTCGCGGGATCCTCGGGAGCCGTTCCCTTTAGTATGTGATATGTGATAACTGATCTGGTTATTGTCACTAATGTCGAATACAGCAACAATGCTTCTCATCGTCTTACTGTGGTTTGGAATATCTGCACCCCTTTCGGCTGTCGGTTCCTACCTTGGTTCACGACAAGGTGTACGTACCCAGTGTGCCCACGTTTATCGGTTTGACTCACCAGATGAATGCAGGGGGTCTCACATCCTGTGAGGGTGAACCAAATTCCCAGGCAAATACCTCCTGCGCCTCGCTACCTCCACTTCTGGGTATGTCGCATTACCTATCGCATTGGATCATATGCATAACCAGAATAGGCATCCACACTACTTGCTGGTATTCTACCATTCGGTGAGTTTACCCCTGCAGGATTCAAATTGGTATTGGTTTATTTTTGTTACTCTTCCAGGTGCTGCATTTGTCGAGCTATACTTCATCATGTCTAGCCTCTTTGCCTCACGCGCATACTATGCGTTCGGTTTCTTGGCACTCACGGCGAGTGTAGTCGCGCTGACGACTGGAACGGTTACGATTCTTTTCACCTACTTCATCCTGTGTGCAGAAGAGTATCGGTACGTCCCCACTACCAGGAAGACCAGGTATAGTTATTGATTCGGATCCATAGCTGGCACTGGCGCGCGTTCATGACCGGAGGCGGTAGTGCATTCTGGATTTTCATTTACGGTTTGTTTTATTGGGTCTCGCGCCTTTCGCTCGATTCTTTCACAAGCGTTGTGTTATACTTTGGATACTTGCTCCTTATTTGCTTGTTCGACTTCCTTGTCACTGGTGCGTTCTTTCATAACCCTTCGTTTTGATTGCAGCTCATTCTCCTCAGGTACGATTGGATTCCTTGCATCTTACTGGGTTGTGCGCAGACTTTACGGTGCAATCCGTGTCGACTAGTCTATTAGAGATTACATCACATTTCGCCTTGATTGTATCTGGATTGGACAGAGACCTCTCATTTCGGCGCCTACTAGAGCGTCGGCTGGCTCATGAACATCACTGTTGGTCGGATGCCTTGACTACAATTGTGGCTGGTAAATCTCAAATTGCACATCGTTTGATTCGACATGTAAGGTCATCTGAGTCCAGCACAAACCATCCATCATCGAGTCCTTCAACCGAGGGGTCGAGTCTTCGTGTGCCGAAGAGACCTAGTCTTACAAGATCTATAACACCACGACATCTATCAAATACAGCAAGGCACAGTTCCGGGACAAGAAATACGATAGGACACCGTCTCGCTATCACTCGAATACAAATCATCGTACTAGCCAGGCAATATCCAAAGTGTCGGTTTGAAGTAGGTGGACTTTTTCAAACTACTAGATTCAACGAAGAGAAACGTTCACCCAAAGCACCCATACGCAAACAGGAGTATATGTACGTTTGATGTCCTCCGAGTCGTCGTATTATTATTCAAGTGCCTGCATCCGTCATAAGTGAAAGGTCATGATGGCGGCGAACAATCGTGAATTCTGGGCTCCAGTCTCCAGAGTCGCCGAAAACTAGAGGAAAGGCCTGAGATCACTTATTATCATCGTGCGATGAGACACTGCTTACGATTAACAATGTAATCGGTGTCGTGTTTAGTGTCTACGGGAACGGTGACATTGACCATTCCGGTAGCCAAGAGAAAATTTTCTGCAAGTATGATAGCTCCAGTGTCATAGGAGAAATGGCGCAGAATGACCTCGCCGACGGGAATCGCGTCACCGGGATTGCTAGAGGTATCCCAGGTGACATTGTAAGTACCACCGGCAACCCAGACGGTAGTGTTAGTCGGCCAGGTGATTGCGGGTGACCAGACGTCGCGCCGGACTGGCGAGAGCGCGGGAAGGGCAGAGCAGAGGGAGAAAAGGGAGCACGCGGAGGAAAGAAGGAACCACTTCATGATGGTCGAAAGAGTAGTAATGAGAGAGGGCAGAGAGAGGGGACGGATTTTATACACGGGGGAACACTGCCGGGCTGAACTGGGAAGTCAGCCGTCGGTCATCGTTGCCCAACATCCATTCCATTGGACATGCCATTGTTGACCACGATTAGCGATCAAGACGGATGGAAAGGGTCACCGCACGGCCATGGTGTGCCGACCGATTTGACGGACTTGCTTAACAGCTCTTGATAGTGTACCAGCGATTCACTGCTACATTGAAAGAAAGGTCGAGGTCCGGGGTGCGATATATCCGACCGATTGAAAGTAAGGAGCTACACGAGCTTGGGAGCATTGGGAATCTGGGAACTCACTAACAGCTTGAGCAAAGAAGGGAAAACTCATTGCTATTCAAAATCCCATCTAACAGTGGGAACCAGCCCGGATCAACAGTAATGATCAAATCCTGTGCCTTGTAGACTTGCCTTACACCGCCTCACCATCACCCGCAAGCTTCTACGGCAGCAGACATGCCTTGACTTGTAAACGGCGGGCCGTGTACCGGCGGTAGCGGAATATCATAGAAGAGCCAACGTCATCATGTGACCATACGCCTTATTGAGCAGCAGTCGTAGATCGGAGTGAAGCAGTCTAATCACGTGGCGGACCCCTCACGGGACTTTATCAATCTTATCGATCGTTCCTATTCACGCACCGTTAGCTTACTCACCTCGACTGATCGTCGAGGAGCGTTATTTGTACCAGAACGGACCTTACTACACTCCCATCTACTTTACTATAAAAACCCGCCGTGTGCGCTCGTAGTCCTCAGTCCTTTTGAATTGATAGTTTGACCCAGTCAGTTCAAAGGCCCACGGAGTCAGCGGTCATGCTCACCTTGTTTGAAAAGCGGCAAGGTATCTGTCGCACCCGGGCCCAAACAGTCACTGTCGGCGATCGTCAGCTTGACTAGTTTGGTCCACCTTACCCTATGGCGCAGCATTTACTATAGATTGCTTTGTCCTATCCATACGTTTTGTACTCTTGGCATATCAAAGGGTGGGTCCCTCCGAAGTGGATCTTCATGCCAGTCACTATGTGAAGAAAGCCATTTAATATACCGAGAAAACCCTCGCAAATGCCCGTCAAAGAGGTGACTTCGAGGTCCGTCCAGTCGCCGGTATGTCCATTTCCTCTTCTCCGTCTGCAAGTTCGACTATAATCTTGTGGTCTTTGCTACGGTCAAGGCATTCATCCCCAGTGCGGTACCTCCAGACTCAAACCCGCGATGCAAAAGGCCATGCGGATGTGAACTTCCTTTCAGGCATTTTTACGATCAACTAGTTATCTGGACGTGGGCTCGAGGTCAAAGTAGACCCAAGAAACCCAGGAATCCTGGTGGTGTCATTGCATGACCAAGCTTTCTTGCTGGATCGAATTGCAATCTTGTAACTCTCTTCTCTGTAGTATGTCTTGCATGCGAATCGCGAGTCGGTGGGTTCCGATATGGCCGCCAGAATTTCGTCAGCGCTATATGGCGACTTCCACGCAGTCAATAATATATGCCTTCCAATCTTCCTCAACTGAGATCACGCTAATCATAACGAGACCGCCCGAATTGTATTCAAGCTCTACACGTTGTCATAACCAGTGCATGTGCCGGCGGCCTCTTTCGAGGTCAAGTTGCTGCAAAGTCATCGCTGCTCGCAGTAAGTCCCCACTAATAGCGATCAAGTAAGGCGCCCAGTGTCACTGTAATTTAGTAATTGGTACCAACGGTACATTCAAATATCATCTGTGACTCATCAGGTGGTGGGTGCAATCCGTTGAGCCCGGGATCCTGCTACAAGTTCGCTATGTCCTATCCCCAAGTTGAGAGTGTGTGCCGCTTAGCATCGTCCATGTCGCTGAACGGGCACTTACAATTACGACTTGTCGATGTCAGAGGAGTCTTCAGTGATTGATGTCAGATTTTACAAACGCCTAGTATCATACCTGGAATTAGTCCTTGTGTGAGTCCCCACGCATTAAGAAAGTCATGCTGGCGCGAGGAGCGTAGATGCCTCAGTCTCTCGGGCCGTAAGTCCCTTCATCCTTCTTGATCGCAGACATTATTGGACTTGCATTTCAGAAATGATCTCTCGCTACTTTGCCGGTGTCATCGTCAGCAAGGGAATCTAGTCGAAACGGAAACACCTTACTATTCAATCCATCTCATTCTTGTCCGTGGGCTATCCGTAGCGAAGTTCCACTATGTGCCCGTGCTCGTTTACTTTCGGGAATGATCGTCAGAGCCGCAGTTTCACAATACTTGGCAGTCCTGTCATTGTTTTCAGTATAAAAAGCCACCCTCTCCAAGCCTTACCCCTTCCTCACCAAATATCCGCTTCTGAAATCATATTCTGACCATCTGCTCCTCGTCGTCATCCTGATGGTGTTCTCTCCACTCCTCTTTGCGTACTCTCTCCTTTCGCCCGTCCTCGCCCTTCCCACTGTCTCGCCAGTCAGGTTTGACGTCTGGGCACCTACAGTCACTTACCCAACTACTGACACCATCTGGAACGTCGGTTGGACCTACACTGTCACTTGGGATATCTCTAGCGAGCCCAGTGAGATCACGAACCCCCATGGCAAAATTTTTCTGCGCCAAGGCGATGTCACCGAAGATCATCCGATCGCGCAAGGCTTCCTCTTGACTGACGGAGAGGCCAATGTGACCGTTGCCTGGGACACCCAGCCTGGCACGGACTGGTGTGTTGTCCGTAAGTCGAATCTCTTGTGTGGTCCTAGCATACGCTCATGTATATGTCCTGCAGTCGAGGGCGACTCCGGTAATTTCAGCCCGGAATTCACGATCTCTGCATCATGGTCGTCATGATGCCAGCAGTACAAAATCGTCAGCGCAATGTTGATCTCTTGATTCCATCACGTACATCGTCGTAACAAGCAACTTCGAGTCTCACATGAGCGTTTGAGTTTTAATGTATCTGCTTCGATTGTGTTCATGTCTCGTTTGATACACACCAAAAGGTAGTAGTACTATTCTGCATCTTGTACTCCCCTTTTTCCGAACAAGTGGATATTGCTATGTAGCGACTGACAAAGCGACGGGCGCGGCCAGTCCTGCATAGTACGCTAAGGCGGCTAACCGAGGGATGGCCGGTCCGAGGAAGTGCACTTACGCACGTCCTATTTCCATAGGGGATGTGGGGCTCTGTTCACTACCCGGTGTCCCCGGTCAAGCCGGGGGCCCCAGTAGCTAAATACCCGCTAAAACCTCATCGCCTGGACCTAGTTTATGGAGGGGCTGCGGGGAGAGGGACGACCACCGTCCAGGTATGGCGAACTTTCGAGGCGGAGTGGCCTTTACGGTCGAGTTTCGCGAGCCGAAGGTCAATATCAAGTCATGAGGTGATGACGTTTTTCCATTCGGAGACCACCGCCTCGTGGTATATGTGCGGTTGCCTATCACCCGTTTGCAACGTAGCGACCAGAGGAGGTGGGCCGACTCAGGCAGGAGGATACGTTTCAGCCTGGCGGCACCTCGTTGCAAGGGGGAGTTTGTCTGTTGAAAATCAGAGGGGGTGAAGTGGGTTGCCACATTCGAGAATGAGGTTGAGCTTTGTCTGCTGGTCGTCTGGCGCCGATCATGTACGGCGAACGCCCAAATGATGTTATACTTGGTGTGGTAGTGTCTGTCTGTATGTGCCCCAGGGATTCGATGGTGCCACGGCCGCATCGGGCGTAGTGTGCTCGGATTTCAAAGTTTGGGATGTGAAAGTCGCCAATGCGTAGAGGGCTGGTCATCGCTCGGTACAGGGTGTTCTGTACGGGGCGACGTATTCTAGGTGTCATTTCAAGGTTGTGGGCGGTGTTGCAGATGGTGTATCTGTGATATCTAGGTTAGCGGGCATGTGCCTCGAGTAGGAAACGTTTCGATGGGCTGCAAGGACCTGTAGGTGAGGCATTTTGTTAGCGCAGTCAGCTTGAATCCGCGGAGGCGGAAAGGCTGTGGGACGTTACCGTCGATGGCATCTGATTGGGCGATTTGGGTGCGTGGTCTGGGGAATTCCTCGGCCTGTTCTTCCCTCCGTGGTTTGCGCGTCCTTTGACTCGTCCAAAGAAGGTTTGGGCCGCCCGTCAGCGTAGTTGATAGGCGGCGAGCCGGGGCCAATCAGCATTTGCACATCGATCCGGGCTTGGTCTGCCCAGGTGCCAAGGTGTTTGATCGGAGCACGACAATAACGACCGCAAACTCGCCAATTTGATTGGAGTGTCATTCGCCGGGGATTCGGACTGCTTTGTTTCATGAGTCATCTTCGTTGAGCCAGATGCCACCTCGGCAGGTGAAATTAAGTTTGCCGTTGTTGATGCAACTACCATTGGTGTAGACGGCGAGTGGTACGGTGTTTTATCCTTGTTCGCGACGGGGGTTGCTCAGGCGGTAAACAGGTTCGTGGGGTTGTATCGAATGGTCTCCTAGGGCACGGAAACACCCGTCCAAGGAATGTCGAGAGGTGACGGTCGGGTCGAAAAGGATTTCGTCGCCGCGGCCAAGTTTCCCCGCGTGGTTGTTCTCGATCCGTTAGTGAGCGAGGGTGAGCCCATCTTTTGGGGTGGAGGAGTGCATTGCAGAGGTCAGATGCGAGTCCTGCAATATTACAGGCGAGAGAGGCATAGCGGTAGGGGTTGGTACAACCTACCACACGGTCGCGTGTGCATCTGATGCATTTGCACGTAATAGTCGGGACGTGCCTACAAACGGTTCTGGTTAGCCGTTTGTTTGCAGGCACACAGTAGGCCCCACATATGGACAACGTTGTGGCTGTCGTGTAGTAGGCACGGTTTTTTTTATGGGGGGGCTATAATATGTGAATGGTTGTGGGACCAATGTGGGTCATGCAGGCATTTGACGTTTTAGTGTCTTGGGCAATTTCTTGGGGGCGAACGTACATGAGACCGTGTTTATTCGTAGTTTTGGAGGAGAGTGGCGAATGGGCGGGCTCGGAGCTGGTTCGCCTGTTTTTTTGGGAGTCGCATCTTGTACTCGATACAGGTGTAAGTTGGAAAATGACGGTCACTGCTACTGTCTACCACCAAACCCTGTGGCAAAATGTGCGCGTTTTGTGAATGACCTGATGCTCGCAAGACTCCCGGTCCTATGAGTCGCCGCTCGTTCGACTCCCCGACTCGGCTCGACGGTCCCTGCTGGCCGCATCGATGGCCATGCTCTTCGCACTTTCGAAAGGGTGAGTATCATCTTTGCGGTCGGTATAGACTTTTCAAGAGCATATTGCGATCACTGGGATGTTTTTCCACGAATGGACCCACTGAGTGACTGAAACTGAGCGACCGGGCAACACAGGGTATGTGACATCCCTGTACTTGAATCTTGACCATTCTCATCGGTAGTGATAAGTTGTTAGGCTGAAATATTGCCATCGTCCATTCCAACCAAACCCGGACCCGCTTTTCCCGAGGACCCGCAGTGCATGCGTAGTCCGTCTGTCCATAATTGCTTCCTATCACTTCAAGTTACGTCTCTAAACCCGAACGGATCGTCGCCCTCCTCGGAGTCTGCATTGGCTGAAAGATGCTCTGCAGGACACTCTCCCACCAAGGGTCAGACTGACGAACAGGATTCGTCGGTCAGGATAGCATGGTCTAGTGATCCTGACAGTTGCAAGAATGAACTGAACATGGGCAACCATTTTGATCCGAACCCATATAGATCTTCTACCCCACATTCGACCCCGACGGTCTTGGGCAGTGGTAGGCCTGTGTTTTTCTGGTATTGAGACCGGCCTCGAGTCTTGATAAACCACCCGATATGTTTGTTCCAAGTAACCATCAGGCAGCTGAAGACTCAAAGTACATGGTTACGTCGTCCACGCCAACTGTCTCGAGCATGGCCCTTGAGACCTTCACAGACCCAGATTGCACATCTTCCGGTAAAGCTAAAGAGGTGATACCCAACGATCTTCGGAACGAGTTAGCGGAAATGCGAGAAGGGAAAGATGAAAAGGTGGGCGCTCGAGTGAGTTTGTAGGTCATATCCACAATAAGTCTTCTACCCGGGTCTATAACAATATGACTAGAGATGTCCTCACCCCTCACGTATATTCTTGAGATTACCTCTCAAGACACATGTTATATACGGGGGTGTTTCGAGTTATATTTCTTGTTCGAGTTTGGTAGCAAGCGATCGATACGTCGAATGACGAACAGAGCAACGAGTCCAACAAGTAGGTAATGCTTCAATGTGGGAAGTGGTGGCACCATCATTTTCAAACTCACACTTGTATTGAGTACAAGATGTGAAATAGTACTACTGCCTTTGATATATATCAAGCGAGATGTAAACACAATCGAAGCAAATAAAGACTCGAACGTCCATGTGAAACCCAAAGTTGCTTGTAATGACGGCGTGCGTGATTTGATAAAACCACAAGGTCAACATTATTGCGTTGGCTATTTTGTACCCTCGGTCATGACGACCATGATGATGCAACAATCGTGAAGCTCGGACTCCAATTACCGGAATCACCCATGACTGCAAGATATGCATGAATGTATGCTTGGACCACACCAGAGACCCGACTTACGGACAACACGCCAGTCCGAGCCAGGCTGGGTGTCACAGGGAACGGTCACATTGACTTGACCGTCGGCCAAGAGAAAATCTTGCGCGATCGGATGGTCTTCAGTGAGATCGCCTTGGCGCAGGAAAATCTTGCCGTGGGGATTCGTGATCTCAATGGGCTTGCCAGAGGTATCCCAGGTGACGGTATAATTCCCATCGACGCTCCAGACAGTGTCAGTAGTTGGATAGGTGATTGTAGGTGCCCAAACGTCAAGGCTGACCGGCGAGTCGATAGGGAGAGCGAGGACAAGCGGAAGGAGAGAGAGTGCGGAGAGGAGTGGGGAGAGCACCATGACGATGAGGAGCATATTTCCAGAAATATGATTTCAGAGGCAGATATCTGGTGAGGAAGGAGCGAGACTCGGAAAGGGTGACGTTTTATATAGCAACGATAAGACCCTCGGGTGTTGTGAAACTGGAGCTTTGACGACGATCGTTTCCAAAGGTTCACAGGTTACGGGTGCGCCATAGATGAGAAAGAACGGGGATAATGTGTCGGATGATAGGGAGGGAGTTTCGATTTCGACTGCAGTGGCCGTATCGACAGGCTTCCCTTGCTGGTGACGATACCGGCAAAGGTAATATCGGCGATCAAGAAAGATGGACGGACTTACTGAGCCCTGTGCGCTCCTCGCCCCGACCTTAATGAGAGAGGCCGTGATGAGTCGCAGTACTGGCAATGGTCTGATTCCGTCTGAAGCTGCAAGCGTAGTGTTTCGCCGATGACTAACTGGCAGGTCCCGGCCCGGACGATGACGATGACCTGACAAGTTTGGCGTCAGCTCCAAAACGAGACTCACTCGAAACCCGACGTCAACGGTGTCCTCAGGTACCACGGCCAACATATATGTACGCCTACAGACACGAATTTTAACCGAGTCGCGTTGATCCACCTGCCAAACACGCCGTCATGGCACCGATCTCAGTCGAGGAAAGATCGTGAGGCCCCTGTATCATTGCCATATAGTAGATCCTTGCGGCCACATCATCCCCCGGCATCGACACGCAATGCGCCATGATTCAGGACACAACAGATTCTCATATGTTGTGACCGAGGTTTCGGTCATCCATCGAACGATACCACCAGCACACCTGGATTACTTGGGTCTACTTCGACCACAAACCCATGTCTAGAGGACCGGTCGATGACGCTGAAGACGCCCCATAGGGAACACTCACATCTGCATAGCTTTTTGTATCGCAGGATTGAGCTTGGAGAAACCACCATCAGGATAATTGCCTTGGCTTTGCCAAAGATCACAAGACCAATGTTGAGCTCGCAGGCGGAGAGGAGGGAATGGACATACCGACGATTAAACGGACCTCGGGACCGCCTCTTTGGCGAGTATGTTGGGGGACTTTCTCGGCATATTAAATGGCTTTCCTCACACAGTGACCATGATAGTCCACTTCTGAGGGACCCACCATCCGATATGCCGAGACCCATCCTTGAGACACACTAAAACGTATGGATAGGACATAGTGGTCTAAAGGTTAGCCGAGGCTACGTCATAAAACTAGTTAAGCCGACGATCGCCAACAGTAACCGTTTAGGCCCGGACGTGGCAGATACCTTGTCATTTTTCAAGTAAGGTGACCCAGTTTTATGCAGCTGGGTCCGAAACAGACGGATCGGTCTATGACTAGTGATTGGTGACTGCTGCACTGATATGGTTCGTCAAACGAAAGAGAAGGCACATGGTCACGTGATGACCTTGGCTCTTCTATGTTCCACTGATTCGACTCTACACTGCTTTATGTTTCTAAGTTCGGTTCACTGCCTTCAACACGAGCATTGCCGGACATATTCTTTACAAGTCAAGGCATGTCTACTGCCATAGATGTTTGCAGGTGATGGTAAAACAGTGCAAGGCAAGTCTACAACCATGGATGTATACACACAGCTGGAAGCCTTAACTGCTAATCCTAATGAGTGGGGGGGGACCGGTTATGGGCTGTTGGCCCAAGGGGTATGCAATGTTTATCATAGTGTCCAATACATTTTTTACTATGCAGTTGATCATGTGCATTCAACCATGTACATTCCCTTGCTGAGTATCTCCCATGTGTCAGTAATCCATACAGTACTGTACAGCACCATACAACCTGTACACCAGTTGCTACTTTTTTTTACACCTCATTCAAGAACAGATACAAAAAAAAATTTTAATTATATTGTACACAGTATAGTGCACATGATAATAGTAAAAATTTTGTATGGACCTGCCATTGGCATTTGGTTGCCCTACCGCCCATTGTGTTGTCATCACTGGTAGTGGGCGCACTGTTGTAGCGTCCTCGTCCGCATCATCCTTGCAGTAGTGGTAGGTGGCAGTAGTGGCAGTGGTGTGTCATTCGGTTGCCCTACCACCTGTCACGCTGTCATCGTTGAGGCAGTGGATGCACTGTTGCAGCGTCCTCGCCCACGTTGTCATGGTGGTAGTGGTAGTGACGTGCCGTTCGGTCGCCAGCCCATCGTGCCGTCGTTGCTGAGGTGGTGGGTGCACTGCTGCGGCATCCTCGCCTGCGTTGTCGTCGCGGGAGTAGTGATGGTGGGGCGTCGTTCAGTCGCCTCTGTCTGTCGCATCGCCATTGTCGAGGTAGTGCCGAGCTGTTGCGGTGTCCTCGATCGCGTTGTCGTCGCGGTGGTGGCATGCCGTTCGGTTGCGTCGCCCCGTCGTCGACGTGGCAGTTGTGTCCCCCCGCCGCGTCGTCGTCGTCGCGTGGTAGTGGTGGCACACTGCTGGATCGTCATACCGCCCGCCACGTCGTCGTCGTCGTCGTTGCATGGTGGTGGTGCCAGTGGTGCGCCGCGTCGCCGTGGGGTAGTGGTAGAACGCAGTTGGGCTGCCACCCGCCCGCTATGTCGTCGTCGTCGCGTGGTGGTGGCACGACGTTGGGTCGCTATACCACCCGCTACGTCGTCGTCGCTGAGGTGGTGTGCGCGCCGTTGCGGGTTCCCGCCTGCGTCATCGTCGTACCGCCCGCCACATCGTCATCGTCGAGATAGCGGGCGCGCTGTTGTGCGTCGCCGTCGTCGTCGTGTGGTGGTGGCACGCCGTTTGGTCGCCATCCACCTACTACATCGTCGTCAGCAAGGTGGTGGGCGAGCCGTTGCGTGGTGTCGCGTGGTAGTGGTGGCACGACGTTGCATTGCCGTACTGCACGCCACGTCGTCGTGGTTGGGATGGTGGGTTTGCTGTTGTGTCCCTGCCCGCGTCGTCGTCGTCACGTGGTGATGAAGCAGATCAGTAGATTGTTTCTCGGATCAACGTCATTCTTGTCAAATTCCACCTTATTTCACACAAAGGTAGGGTCTATTTTCTAATATGCCAACAACCAGAGGTGTAAGTAATTTTTTGCAATTTTTTTTGGCAGGTAAGGTGAATACAGGAAAGTTGTCGAGTGGTGGCTACGCTACGGTCGTACCCAAAAGAGGAATCCCACGTGCCTTTGGCGATGCAAGCGCAGCAAACGGGATACGCGCTTCAAGCGAGGCGTCGGGTCATTTTTTCAAACCCCACCGTTCTCCCTTCTTTCTTAGATCAAGAAAGGGTCGGTGTTTTAGAACAGACAAGACGGGTGACAAAAACTGGGATTACTCGCTAAAAAAGGACCAACACACCATCATCAGAGTCGCGAGCAAACCACGGTTAGATGGGGAAAGGAAACCCAGCAACGCAAAAACCGCGCAAAGTGACGATGAGCGGAAAGAAGTACCGAGCATGACCGCACACATTGCACAAAGTTGGGCACCGTTACGAACCATCACGGCCAATTGAAATCATGGGGTCCAGAATACTTTTCCATGCACGAGCTTCCATCCCCAGTCTTCTTGAACATCCTCCTGCAATGAAGCAAACATTTTAGTGTGCCAGCAGTGGATAATGATATTAGCATGCTTATACTGACTCGATCGATGGCACTATAGTGGGTCGTCGTTGTCCTTGGAGTCTGCACTTGCTGGAACATGCTCTGCAGGACATTCTCTCTCCAAGAGCCAGATTGACAAGCAAGATTCGCCGGTCAGAGACTACGTCTGGTCTGGTGATGCCGACGGTTGCGAGAATAAGCTGAAAAATGGTAATTGAAAATGGCCAATTATTTTGACCCATTTGGATTTCCTACCCCCGACCAGCGGATCTGCCGTGTCGTCTGTCTCAAGTTTCTCGGATTTTGAGACTAGCCTCGGGTCTTGGAGCTTGATAAATCACCCGACATGTCGTCGGCATCTGTTCCAAGAAACGATCAGGAATACAAAGTACAAGGTTACATCGTCCATGCCGATCGTCCCGGGTATGGCTCTTGAGCCCTTTGTTCACAGACCCAGATCATCCGAATTTACCGTCATTCGTTGGATCGCTCTCTAATTATCCCTTCCTTTCTGAGGGCTTTCATGATCGATCGTAAACGAGCAAATCATCTTGTAGATATCACATGCGAATTGAAAGCAGTCCTCAGCCCAGCGATACCGCCGAGCCATCTGAGTTTCCTACGCCAGCTCCACCAACTGCTTGCACATCTTCCGGCAAAACTAAAGAGGCGATTTCCTGGGATCTCTAGAACGAGTTGGCGGAAATGCAAGGAGGGAAAGATGACTGCGAGGTGAGCGGTCGAGGGAATTTGTAGGTCATATCTACGATACGTTTTCTGTCCAAGCAGAATTGCGACCATCGGTTTGTAACGACATGACTAGTGATGTTTTCACCCCTCACGTATACTCTTGAGATTTCCTCTCAAAACACACGCTATATACAAGGGTGTTTCGAGTTATATTTCTTGTTCGAGTTTGGTAGCAAGCGATTGATACGTTGAATGACGAACTGAACAACGGGTCCGACAAGTAGGTGATGCTTCAATGTGGGGAATGGCGGTACCATCTGCATTTTCAAGCTCATACCTGTATCGAGTACAAGATGTGGTATAGTAATACTGCCTTTGAGTATATATCAAACGGGACACGAACACAATCGAAGTAAATAAAAACTCAAACGCTCGTGTGGAAATTAAAGTTGCTAGTCATAGTAGTGTGCGTGATTTGATAAAATCACAAGACCAGCATTGCGTTGACCGCCTTGTACCGCTGGCATCACGATGATCATGCAGGTGCATCGATCCTGAATTCCGGGCTAAAATTACCGAAGTCACCCACGACTGCAAGACGTCCGTGAGCGTATACTCGGGCCACACGAGAGATCCGACTTACGGACAACGCACCAGTCCGGGCCAGGCTGGGTGCCCCAGGGAACGGTCACCGTAGCCTGTCCGTCAGACAAGGAGAAGCCTTGCGCGATCGGGGAATCTCCAGTGACGCCGCCTTGGCGCAGATAAATCTCGCCGTAGGGGTTCGCGATATCAGGGGGCGGGTTAGAGGTATCCCAGGTGACAGTGTAAGTCCCAGCGATGACCCAGACGGTGTCAGTAGTTGGATAGGTGACTGTGGGTGCCCAATAACCAGGCAGGGCCGGCGAGCTGAAAGGGAGGGCGAGGACGAGTGAAAAGAGAGAGAGTGCGGAGAGGAGTGCAGAGAACACCATTGGGACAACGATGTAGGGCAGATTGTCAGAAATATGATTTCAGAGGCAGATATCTGGTGAGGAGAGGGTGATGCTTTATATAGCGACGACAAGGCCATGATTCAGGTGTTGCGAAACTAGAGCTTTGACGACGATTGTTTCCGAAGATGCACGGCTATAGGCGCGTCACAACCAGGAACATCGCTGAAGGCAATCCACCGACGAAAGAGAACAGGGGTAATGTGTCAGATGACAAGTAAGGTGTTTCGATGTCGACTGCAGTATCCGCATTGACAGGTTTTTCTTGCGGTTGACGATACCGGCAAAGGTAATATCGGCGGTCAAGAAAGATGGAAGGACTTACTGAGCCCTGTACGCTCCTCGCACCGACCTTGGAGAGGTCGTGATGAGCACTAGTAGCAGTATTGACAGTGGTCTGATTTCGTCTGTTGAGGTTGTGATGGGCCGCAGGTTGCGCGGAAGCGTAGTGTTTCGATGACTACTAGCTGGCACGTCCTGCCAGCCCGGACTACGACCATGACTAGCAAGTTTGGCGTCGTCGCCACGCAGCTCAGAAACGACACTAACTCGAAGCCCGACGCGTCCTCAAGTGCCACGGTCAACGTATATGCCTGCATAAATGTATTTTAACCGAGCCGCGCTGATCTACCTACCAAACACACCGTCACACCGATCTTAACCGAGGAAAGATCGCAAGGCTCCTATATCATTGCCATACAGTACCGACGCGATCCTAGCGACCACGTCGTCCCCCAGCATCGACACGCAAGGCGCCATGATTCAGGACACAACAGTTTCACATATGTTGATAACCGAGGTTTCGGTCATCTATCGAATGACACCACTAGCACGCCTGGATTTCTTGGGTCTACTTCGACCACAAGCCCACGTCTAGAAGATTGGTTGATGATAGTGAAGATGCCCCGGCAGGGAATACTCACATCTGCATGGCTTTTTGTATCGCAGGTTTGAGCTTGGAGATGCCACCGTCGGAATGGTTGCCTTGGCCTTGCGATTGAAGGCCACAAGACCAATGTTGAGCTCCGAGTCGCAGGCGAAGAAGAGGGAATGGACATACCGACGATTAAACGGACCTCGGGATCACCTCTTTGACGAGCATTTTCGAGGACTTTCTCGGCATATTTGATGGCCTCCTTCACGTAGAGGCCATGAAGGTCCACTTCGGAAGGCGGTCGGTCCTGGATGACCGTGCAGCGAGGTACGAGGTCTTTATGGAGTGGCACCTTACTTGGTTGTTTTCTGCGAGCGCTTTGAGCCTGGGTGTCAACAGTGTGTGTTTTGGAGACGGGCTTGCCTTTGAATATAATGGCGCTCGCTTTAGCATTGAGCTGTTCCATCTCGAGCTCATGGCGTTTGCCTTGCTCCGACAGACGCTTGGCGAGGGCGCGGTCGCGGCGTTCATAGGCCTTTTTACTCTCCTCGAAACATTGGGCCATCGATTTTCCTTCTTGCGACGCCCTGGCTCGGATGGACGCGGGGTCTTCGATGGCAGGGTCATGGTGGGGACGCTCATGGGGTTGAGGGGAAGACTGCTCTCGATTGTCGGCGGATACTGACAGATATAGCGCACAAGCGGCGACGACGGCTGCTATCAGGTAGAGCATGGGGGGCGGAGTAATTAGAACACGAGGGACGATAGAACGCGTGTCATTTCCACTAAATGCGGTACAATCGATGCCAAGTAATACACAGCAACGAGCAGAGTCCAAATGTAGTCCGAAATGCAATGTGCACAGTCCACGAGAGGAAAGTATGTTACACTAGGGGGAAGTCCATGAAGTCATCAGCGTTTGGAGGTCATAAGCGATCATGATGATGGTGCGACGATCGTAAACTGGCCGCTCCAGTTGCCAGAGTCACCAAAGACTAGGGATGTGTGAGGAGATGTCCAGAGCACACAGGGGCGACGACTTACGGACAACCATCCAGTCGCTGTCGGCCGTGGTGTTAGTAGGGACGGTCACGTTGACCGAGCCGTCCGACAGGGGGAAGCCTTGCGCGATGGGAGAGCTCTGGGTGGCATTGCCATGGCGCAGATAGACCTTGCCGATGGAGTTCGTGACCTGCTTGGGCATGCTGGAGGTGTCCCAGGTGACGTTGTACGTGCCACCGGCAGTCCAGACGGTAGCGTTGGTCGGCCAGGTGACGGGGGGGACCCAGACGTCGCGGTGTGCGACGGGGAGGGCGAAGACGAGGGAGAAGAGGGAGCAAAGGAGGAAGAAGAAGATCATGATGGTCGTGACGGAGGAAGGGTGGGTTGACTGGCTGAGCTGGGCTAGATCGAATTCGTGCCGGGTTTATATACTTTGCTTGGTACACCGCTGCTACGTACTTACCACGGCCCGCACCGGTAACAGATCGGGTCTGCGTTCATTACGGTCCCTTCCACCTCCGGTGCATCGCCCAATGCTCAAACGGAAAAGATCCTTCGACAGCGCCGATGACGACCCCGACATCGCCTCCGCACTGACACGCACCCACCCGGACATCGAGGCCGACGACCGCCTCGATGAATTCATACACGACGCCATCGTCAAGAGGGACCTCAAGTCTGGGACGCACCTCCTCAAGAAGACACATGCAAAGGCCGACGTCGGCGGCGGCAGCTTCCAGAGCATGGGTGCGCACGACCTGCCCGTCCTTCGCCACCACCCCCTTCACTTTTTTCGCCAGGCCTCCATCCCTTTCTCCTGCGTGCCCTCACCCTTCAGGGGTACCGCACCCCAACCCCGATCCAACGCGCAGCGATACCCCCTCTCCTCGCTAATCCCCCACGCGATCTCGTCGGCATGGCTCGCACCGGCTCGGGGAAAACCCTCGCGTACATGATCCCCCTCGTGCAACGCCTCGGCGGTCGTCACGCCCATGCCTTTGGCGCACGCGCGGTCATCCTCGTCCCGGCCAGAGAGCTCGCCCTCCAGGTCGTCAAAGTCGGCAAGAGCCTCGTCAAACGCTGGAAAAGCGAGGCGGTGCATCACGCCGGTGATGTCCACCCCGACAGCGACGACGACCACTCCAACCTTGGCTCGGCGCAATCCCTCCGGTGGTGTCTGATCGTCGGGGGTGAAGGCATGGACGAACAGTTCGAGATGATCTCCGGAAACCCAGATGTGTCTGTCGTTTCTGTACCCCACAGTCTCGCTTCTAACATGCACCCGCATACAGCATCATTGCAACTCCCGGTCGTCTTCTTCACTTAATCGTCGAGATGTCCCTTTCCCTCGCTTCAGTCCAATATGTCGTCTTCGATGAGGCTGATCGTCTTTTCGAGCTCGGCTTTTCCACCGCCTTGTCCGAGATTCTCGCCCGCCTTCCTTCCTCCCGTCAGACTCTCCTCTTCTCCGCCACCCTCCCAAAATCCCTCCTCGAGTTTGCGAAAGCTGGCTTGCGCGACCCAAAACTCGTCCGCCTCGATGCCGAATCAAAAATAAGTGCCGACCTCCGCATGGCCTTCTTTGCTCTCAAGCAATCCGAGAAAGATGCTTGTTTGCTTTCTCTGCTAAGAGACGTCATCAAAGTTCCATTTGCTAACAGCGATTCATCCCAAAGCGGCGCAAAGGACTCAAAGGGCAAGGGCAAAGCAAAGGTAAAATACCCCACCCACACCGCACCCCACCAGACCCTTGTATTTGCCGCGACGAAGCATCACGTCGAGTACCTCTCCGCACTTCTTACCACAGCCGGTTACGCTGTTTCCGCTCTCTATGGGTCTCTCGTGCAATCCACGCGGACTTTTCAAATGTCCCAGTTTTTAGCAGGCAAGACTCAAATCTTGGTTGTCACCGACGTTGCCGCGCGCGGGCTCGATATTCCGATCCTTGAGCACGTCGTCAACTATGACTTCCCTGTCGGTGCCCGAATTTTTGTACATCGTGTCGGAAGAACCGCGCGCGCAGGGAGAAAGGGGTGGGCGTGGAGTTTTGTCACGCACAACGAGGCTGCATATCTATGTGATTTACAGCTCTTCCTCGCACGACCATTGCTGGGCGTTGCTGCCCATCCACCGTCCGTCCGGTCCTCAGAGGAGCCGTACACGCAGTCACTCCTGCTCGGTCCCTTTCCGCGGGACGTCATTGATGCCGAGGTGGAATACATCCGAACGCTCCATGCATCACACAGCCATCTGACCAGCCTCCGTGGCGTTATGGATCGTGGACAATCCATGTATGAGCGCAGCCGAGGGAAAGCGAGCGCTGCGAGTCATAAACGGGCCAAGGAAATTTCAAAATCCGGCCAAGGTTGGACTGCGGACGCCCAAGGGTCACATCCGGTGCTGTCGCTCATGAGCCAAGCAAAGGCGGAAGAAGGTCGGTCGCTGGATCGGGACGGAGAGCCGGACGACAAAAGACTGGCGATGATTCGGGCGTTGAACGCGTTCAAGCCTGCGGAAACCGTCTTTGAACTTGGGACGCGAGGCAAAACAGGAACTGTGAACGTCGCATTGATGAAGGAACGCCGGAGAGCGCTAGCGAAGGCGGCAGAGAGAACCGTGGCGCCGGCATCTTCGTCCCGAGTCGCACAAGCGGAAGCCGAAGATGCTCTGCCGCAGGACGACGTCGAAATGGAGATGGCTGATGAAGAGGACATCGCGGTACGCATGTTCCATTATGTAACTCGCCCTGGGCTTGACAGATCTTTCAGGCCGTATTCGACACGTCGAGCAAAAAGAAAGGCAAAGACAGCTATCGTGACGAGGAGTTTTACATGTCACACTACCACAAGGACGCCGATACTGAAAGGGGGTTCGTCACTACGTTATCTCATCCTCACTGCCTGCTGAGCTGAAGTCGCCAGGTACTCGCTTACCGATGGAGCATCTTCATTCGCCGTACAAGCACAAGGGGTCTCCTTTGATATCACTGGGGATGTCACCGTGGCAGAGAGACACCGACACACTCGAACGGTGTGGGACAAGAAGAAGAAAAAATTCATTAAAGGAGAGGGCAGTGGCGCGGACAACGTCAAGCTCGTGCGAACCGAAAACGGGACACGCCTTCCCGCAACCTACCGGAGCGGCCGCTTTGATGAATGGAAGAAGAAGGCCAAGGTGGTCATGCCGAAGATTGGGGAGCGAGAAGCAGAGGGCCCTGCTTCCATAGGGGCAAGTGGCGGGAGACGATGGCGACACAACAAGACAGTCGAGGCGAAGCCGCTGGACAAGCTGTCCAAAAATTACGAACGAAAATCAAGGCAACTCAAGAAGAAGGTCGAAGGCGCGGGTGGAGAAGCCGATGGCTCGCATGTGCGGCCGGCCAAGGGGAAGGTATCAAAGAACAGCGGGAAACGACACGGAGGAAAGTCACTCCAGCGTGTCAAGAGCGAGATCAAGACAGTCGATCAGATCCACAAAACTCGCAAAATTGCGGAAAAGAAACGGGTGAAGAACGCCCGGCCTAACCGAAAAAGTAAACGATAGAGTAGACATGTGTTTGCCTGTCAATGTTAACGTGAACCGTCTATCTCCTTGTTCCCTATGCAACATCCGAGTACTCCCATTTTGCGCCCTTTCCAGGTATCACGGGCACACTTTCGCCTTGGAGCAAATCAACGCCCACGCTTCTCAGGGCATTGATACACCACTCCGGGTATCCTTGGTCACCGAAGTAATTCCTAAAGAAGGTTCGAATGTATCCGGGGAATCGTCCTTCCACGATCGCATCTCGGGCCCCGCCCATTACCTGTGCCTGGAACACCAAGTTGTGTTGTGTCAGCGCTGTGGGTAGGACGTCAGCATGAGACGGTAATTAGAGGCGAAGCCAAGATACCGTGCGCTCCTGCGGTCTCGATCGTGATAATGTGGTGCAGCATCGCACGAGACGTCCCGGTCGTACATGTTGGACAGGGACAATTTTCATCAATTCGATCCATGCTCTTTGCGTGCTTTTTCAGCCCTGGGCAAGGGTCAATACCTTTCTGGTAGGATGCTATGCACGCACGAAGATTGAGCGGGCCCGTGAAAGTCAGCGCGACTCCAAATCTAGCAGTCCGCGTAGGAAACACACAATCTGCCTGAAGAACGTTGTCGATACTCCAGGTAACAACGATTGCGATACGCACCATGTCAACGCCGAGCGCTACACAGACCAGAAGGTCTATCGTAGGGGTAGTCAGTCGAGACCGGGCCGGAGAGCCGTGATACCGTGATATTGACCTTCTGCAAAGCCAATTCCCATTGAATATCGCGGTCCTGAGTGGCGCCACTAAGTTATGGCATATAGGCTATGAAGAAGTACGTACGATCGGCTGGTAATTTGTCTGCGCACTGTTTGATGCTGTGGATGTGATAAGAGGGTCGCGGTTGGCAGTCATGCGGTGATTCCGTACATTCTCCAAAACACATCTGAACACAATCCAGGCGGAAGTTAACTGCCAAACGATCGTAGAACATACCTTTCTCTTCACCACCGCTGAGACCACCGATAGCATATCCGGCCAATTGATCCTTTCTCTCGATCATGGCGTCTAGGCATTTATCGCGAAGATCAGGGTCTAATCCGCCCTGGACTATTGCGAAGAGATTCTGCCTGTCCTTTCGCCCTGATCGTTCGTGCTGGGCGATGCAGCGATCAAGCCACCGAACGGAGCGTTCCATAGCCTCGCCTACTCGAGGCCCAACAGTGAGGCTACTAACTAGACTTGTTCAGGGCAAGAAGGACTATACAGCGGATTCCGAGGACGGACCGACGTCATCCAGTTGCATGATGATATCTGCGCCTATGGAATGCTGTATTGAAATGCTTTCTTCAGGCTATGAATGACATCAGTCGTGCTCGACACGCGCAGAGTGACCGTTTTACAGTCAGCATCGTGGGTTCCCCAGTGAAAGGGCTGGAAAATAGCGCGCCTTCCTCCGTGATTTTCGTAAATTTGTCGAGAGAGACGAGTTGGAAACCACCGCTGTCCTGAGGGCCGTTTTAAAACGTGTCCGATGGAGAGGTGATGATGAAAACACTCGCAGTCAATATGTTCCGATGCCATCCTTGGAAGGCGTGTGCTCCTCCCGCTTCATCGAGCACGTCGGTCCCCGGTCTCAGATTCAGGTGGTACGTGTTATTGAGGATGAGGGTGATGCCGAGGGACTCGACCTGCTGTGGTGTCAGTCCCTTGATCGCAGCTTGGGTAGCGACGGGCATAAAGGTTGGCAACATCGTGACGCCATCTTGAAGATATAGTAGTGTGTCTAGATTCGTGCACCGTCCGTAAAAACGTACTTACGAGCGAGTTTCATGCGACAAACGCGCGCCTTTGTCGTATGACATTGTGCAATGAGTTCAAACTCCATGAGGGCAGTGGAAGCTATTGCCAGCGTCCCGATCCGATCTAATCACCTTGGTCCTCTGGCACCAACGGCCCGTCCGGTCCGACATTTTTATTGTCTTTTTTTTTCGCGGTCATACGTCTACTGGCAGATGCTCCGGTTTGCTCGTCGACGTTTACGTGTGTTCCTTGGCGACATTCGACGTCTCCACAGTGGCAGAAACCTCGTTCAAGAGCTCAGTGCCAGGCAGTTCATCGCGAATGTGACCCGGTGAGCAGACCCGTGCTGACGAGCTTGCCACAGACTAACACGGCGCGTGTCAGCCAGAACGACCTCGAAAAGCATCTAGAGCGGCCTCGGACCGTTTATCTCGGAGTGGACCCCACTGCAAAGTCGCTCCACGTAGGGCATCTCCTTCCGTTGCTTTGTTTGCTCCATTTTCAATTACATGGCAATAACGTGATCGCGCTGGTGAGTGGTCGACGACAATCCGAACGACCAGGATTCATTGGTCCCAGATTGGAGGCGCGACGGGCTTGGTTGGAGATCCTTCGGGGCGTACGACCGAACGCCAGATGGCGGAGAAGGCACGAATCGAACAGAACACGCTCCAGCTCACGCAAGCTATTCGGAGGTTTTTTGATGGCGCGGCCACGTATATAAACGACAGGTTGCCAACTCACACCTCCACGCTGCCTACGGCGCAAGTTCTCAACAACCTCACATGGCTCAAGGACATCAATTTGCTCGACTTTCTCCGTACGGCAGGCATACATTTCCGAGTGAATAACATGCTCACACGAGACAGGTAGGGCGTGACACGTCGTCGTTATCCGTCTGACTTGGGATCACAGCGTGAAGACGCGAATGAGCACCCAACAAGGCATCTCCTTCACCGAGTTCACTTATCAGCTCCTGCAAGGTTACGACTTTTACGAGCTCTACAGAACCCATGGATGTACCATCCAGATTGGTGGATCAGACCAATGGGGAAACATCCTCTCCGGCATTGAACTTATAAACAAAGTTGAACATAGACCGCGCTCTGGCGAGGACACCGTGAAAGAAAAGGGCTTTGCCTTGACGACCCCCCTCTTAACCACATCGCGCGGAGACAAGTTTGGCAAGAGCGCTGGAAACGCGATCTGGTTGGATCATGACCTGACCAGTTATTTCGATTTTTACCAGGTTTGTGGGCCATTCATGGATTGCCTTGTATCAACCTGACGATCCCAGTTTTTCATGCGGACTAGTGACGCAGACGTAGAAAAGTATTTGAAGCTGTTCACATTGTTACCGGTAGAGGAGATCTCTTCCGTTGTCCATGATCACCAAGTGCGGGTTTTCTGTTGCTGTCGCTCGTTCGAATCTAATTCTAGTCAGATGTCTCCAGAACATCGTATCGCACAAAAGCTGCTGGCGGAGCAAGTCACGTTGATCGTTCATGGCAGTCAGTCGTTATCGTTGTCGCGCCACCACTCGCGACTGAAGATGTTGATGTTTCACTACCAGAGGATGGACTGAACGCAGCTAGAATCGCCACTCAAGTTCTATTCGGCACCGATTATACCACGCTCAGGGCCGACCAGATCATCAAATCGCTGACTGGCGATCCCCGACTTGTGTTTTGCACCAAAGAAGAGATGTTCAATACACCGTTGGCCAATCTTGCCGCAAACCACCAGCTCGTGTCGTCAAAGTGTAGGTCTAGCAGCTTTGCTTACACTCTTTACTGACCGCGACGCTATAGCTGCAGCGCGCCAGTTGGCACAAGCCGGGGGACTATACCTAAACAACCAAGCTCAACGTGATCCTCGCTTTGTTTTGACCAAGGAGGACCTCATCGATGAAAAAGTAGCCATCGTGCGGGCTGGCAAAGACAATCATCGCATTCTGGCTCTGATAAACTAGTTTCCTTCTATTCCAGATATATATGTTATAATGGACAGAGAGTTGCAAGTGGACTAGCCTAAATTACAGTGGAAGCTTGCATTAGATGGATGTATCCGGGAGTTTGATATCCAATTTGAACATGGGTGATTCTCTTTTTGATATACATACAAGCGGAACCAATGACCTCACAAGGTCCTTTTTTTGATCAAGGACGCAAAGGTCCTGCTGTCAGTAGAGTATTTAGTGCTGTACTTCCAATGGCGTAATGAAATGGTTACTCACAAAGTTGACACAAAGTTACGAAGATATCGTCAGGCGTCGGTGCCGCAACTGGATTTCACATGGGCACCGGCCTTATGAATGGCTTCAATTAGAGTAGACGAAGTGTCGGTTCGCTGTATCCACCGTCTATTCAGGGCTTGCGCGAATCGTCAACGAAAAGCTCACCAGAAACAAAGCGTCTATCTCAAGTGAACCACCGAGCTCGTTTTCCCATGTAGAGGCCTGTACGAGTGGATTTACGATAAGCATTTCCCATCAATGGAAGGCAACGAGAAGAAATCCCACCATAATCCTCTCACGAACCATCGGTTTCGTTCTCGGGTAGGGATGAAACCTTAACAAGTATGACGAACGGTAAGCAGGAAGGCGCCCGGTGTCCATGAAAATGTTTGGAAGGGGAGATGGGGGTGTTTCCAGGCTCAAGAAGCGGACGCGCGCAAGTCAAGCCACGAAAGCAAGGGAGAGAAAAAAAAGAGACAGAAAAATAAATCGCCATTTGCATTTGAATTCAGTCGCCGT